>JACBKR010000470.1:0-53724 GCA_014218235.1 Colocasia esculenta
GCCGAGCGGCAGCGACCATCTGGTCTTATGCAGAAGATGGAGATTCCAACATGGAAGTGGGAAGCTGTCACTATGGATTTTGTTACAGGTTTGCCTCGATCTAGATGGGGTAATGACTCAATTTGGTTTTTGGTAGATAGATTCTTGAAGACTGTGCATTTCTTGCTTATGAAGAAGAAGCAGTCAGTAGAGAGTTTAACTAGATTGTATGTTAGTAGTATTATTAGATTACATGGGGTACGAAGTCGATCATTTCGGATCGAGATCCGAGATTTTACTTCGAGGCTGTGGAAGGGTCTTAAGGATGCTTTAGGTTCAGAGTTGAAGCTCAGTTCAGCGTTTCATCCCCAGATAGATGGACAGTCCGAGAGGACTATTCAGACGCTCGAGGGTATGTTGAGGGCGTGTGTGCTGGATTGGAAGGATGATTGGGAGCGCCATTTACTCTAGTGGAGTTCGCATACAACAATAGTTTTCATGCGAGTATTGGGATGGCTCCATTTGAGGCATTGTATGGTAGGCCTTGTAGATCTCCTTATGTTGGGAGGAGACTGGTGATAGGCAGTTGATCGGTCCGGAGTTAGTCCAGGGTACTTCGGATAAGGTTAGTTGATTAGGAAGAGGCTTGTTGTGGCACAGGATAGGCAGAAGAGTTATGCCGACAACAGAGGAAGGATTTGGAGTTCGAGGTAGGTGAGCATATCTTTTAAAGATATCGATACTCGTGGTGTAGTAGATTTGGCAGGCATAGTAAGTTGAGCCCTAGATTCATTGGCTCGTATGAGATTCTCAGACGATTGGGCAACATGGCATATGAGCTAGCTTTACCCCAGCGTTAGCTAGTGTTCATCCGTTTCCACGTATCTATGCTCAGGAGGTATGTTAGAGATCCATCTCATATTATTAGTCACGAGCCAATGGAGATCCAACCAGATCTTTCTTATGTGGAGCAACCAGTAGCTATTCTTTACCAGAAGGTTCACATCTCCGGAACAAGAGCATGCGGTAGTGAAAGTTTTATGGCACAACTTCTCGCGAGAGGAGGATACTTGGGAGCTTGATGATGCGATGAAGAAGAAATATCCCTAGTTGTTTGAGTAGTTTGGGTCTAACTTCGAGGACGAAGTTTCTTTAAGGGGGGAGAGGGTGTAAGATTTACTCTCTTATATAGGTGTTAATTGTGCTTATGTATGTGTGAGAATGTGTATATAGAGTTTTCTGCAGTTTTATGTTTTGTTCTGTCGACCAGTAGGCGTCCACATCTGTAGACGCCGACCCCAAGTCAGCGGCCACATCGATGGATGCTAACCCAGTATTGACAGCCAGTGATCTGGATGTTTACCACCCAGATTAGATGCGTTGCAGATCTGGAAACGCCTTCGGATATGTCGCCCTTTGATTAGGAAACCATTCCCCAACGGTAACTTAGCCTACCCTCTTTGCGTCTTCGACCCTTAGCTATAAAATACCAAGATTCCGGCCGGAGATGACCCTTTTGACTCTTTTGTCAAAACCCTAGTTTTCTCTTTGCGAAACCCTCACTTCATGCTCTGAGATCCGACGACTGGTGACCTCTTACGGCATTCTTCATCGACAAGGAGGGAGTCTGAACATTGGGGAAGGCCTCTCTGACATCGGGTTGTGATGATCAGTCTATCCTCATGCAATTTTAATTATTGTATATATATACATATTTTGATAATTAACAAAACCAAACAAGAATTTATCAATTATATCTGCTGAATATCTCCTAAGTCTTAAGTACAGGAAAAATTACCGAAGTCAAACAAGCCAATAAAGGTATGCATTACTACTCTGAAGCCTTAATCTTTTCAACATGAGATTTCTCTAAGTCCATATCGACTTCTGTTAAAGTTCATAACGATTTTCTTATAAGACTGAAAAGTCATGTTGTTTCAATCACGTCGATGTCACAACGACTTACTTGTTGTAACGACTTCATAAGTTATCATAACGATTTCTTTAGAACTCGCAACGACTTACTTGTTGTAACGACTTCATAAGTTATCATAACGATTTCTTTAGAACTCGCAACTTCATAAGTTATCATAACGATTTCTTTAGAACTCGCAACGACTTACTTGTTGTAACGACTTCATAAGTTATCATAACGATTTCTTTAGAACTCGCAACGACTTGCTTGTTGTAACGACTTCATAAGTTATCGTAACGATTTCTTTGATACTCGTAACGACTTGATAGCCGCAACGACTTTTAGTTCTCGTAACGATTTCTTTGATACTCGTAATGACTTGATAGCCGCAATGACTTCTTTAGTTCTCGTAACGATTTCTTTGATACTCGTAACGACTTGATAGCCGCAACGACTTCTTTAGTTCTCGTAACGATTTCTTTGATACTCGTAACGACTTGCTAGCCGCAACGATTTCTTTAGAGTTCATAACGACTAATAAGTATTCATGACTCACAACGATTTCGTTAGGATTCATAACGACTTGCTTTGTGTAACGATTTGTTAAGTGTTTCACATCGACTTCTTTAGAATCAAAATGACTTGTCATAATTCATAACGATTTTCTTATATCCTCTGTCATAGAACGATTTGCCATAACTCATAACGATTTCATAAGTCATGTAGTCTTCAACTTCATATTTTGATATCTTATTCATCTTAAAGCTTTGACCAGTCAAATCTACGTAGATATCTCTCTGACGCTTTTGCATTTATGAGATCTGAACATATCTCTGCATGCATGCAGACTATATCTTCCTTATATCGTGCTTATTCTGATAACGTCCTTTAGACTTAAGCCAGTTGGTATTACTATTTTCTTGTCTATTGCTACTGACGTTGACTGACATCAGAGACAGCCTATCTGTCTGCTGTTGAGCTTGACATCTGTGCAGACCTTTGATGTAGCTTCATTGTACAATGTTAGACAAATAAAAGCCAACGGATCTCTGTGAAGATTTCATCTCTTTGCGTGCTCAAGTGATCAAAAGACTGAGACAGGAAGCTTCCAAGACTCCAGAGGTCATTCAGTCTAACGGCTACTCAAGAGAGAGACAACGATCTCTTCAACGACTAGATTTCAAATTGAAGATATATATACAAGACAGAAGAATAGTAGAATACATCTTCGAGAGACTATTTTCAAATTCTTCTGAAGAAAATTAAGAGCCAAGATCCTTCACTCCGTTTTTGCTCTTTTGCTCTCTTGCTCTCCGCTAGTTCTTGAGAAATCTTGAGAGAGCCTGTTCAGTTCTGAGAGTGTGAATAGTTCTTAATCTCTTCGCTCTCAGTTCTAGTTGCTTCAGATCCTCTCCTATCAAAAGCTGGATCTAGGGGCGTGAAAGTCTTTTTCATTCTTCCATGTGTTGTTCCCTTCGGGTGTGAAGGAAGACCTGGTGGTATCCAGGGTGTTGCTCCCTTTGGTTGTAAAGGAAGACCTGGTGGCATCCAGGGTGTTTTCCCTTCGTGTGTGAAGGAAGACCAGCTGAGCTGGTGTTGTAGCGTCCTTAGGGGGACTGTACCCTAGTTAGTGCAATCCTGAGTTGTTGCTCAGGGACTGGACGTAGGACTCCTAAGAAAAGGAAGTCTGAACCAGGATAATCCTTGTGTTGTGTATTTGTCTTCATTGCGTAATTGTTATTTAAACTAACAAGTAACTAACGTTGTTCGACGATCGTTTGTGGGATTGTTTTTGGTTACAGGTATCTCCTAGATTGAATTTATAAAAAACCCATTCACCCCCCCTCTGGGCTTGTCAACAGGGCAACAGGTTGTGCTCCACATCGACACAGAAACCGGATCGGAGGGATTCTGAAGGCTCTTTGGCTCTAGCCGAGGAGAGCTTCTTCGACCTAAACTCCATCCGTGGATTTTTACAAAGGCAAGTAACCCATACCCATGGTCCATACATGTGTCTAGTAGGTCGTAGGCATTTTTACGGATTTTAATCGTGTCCTGGAACCCCCCTTTCTCCGGTGTTTTGTGAGTTCTGTCTGTTTTCTGCAGACAGGAACTTAACGACAATCTTTGCTGCCGTTAATATCTGAAGTTGGTGGCGTCCTTTGTTGTCGTTAACATGGTAGGTGGCCACCCCCTTGCCGTTTAGTTCTTCAGGAAAGAACAGTGGACTATTCTCACCTTTATGATTTATTTTTTAGATTTCTGCGTATGAGGAAATACTGTAACTTTTATATGTTATGTAATATATGTAGTGGATCATGTTGTGTAATTTTTGTGAATTTTTTGTTAATTGTACTATTTATTAAAATTCCTGAAATGCATGTTGGAGAAGTTTTATATCTTGTAAATTTGCTATTTACATGATCCATGTGGAAATTGAATACAATAGAATTTCTGTAAGATGTTTATATGCCAATCCATGTCACGAAAATTTTGGATTTTTTTGATATCCGTATGATTAATATGATTTCTGAACTGTAAAATAGTGAATATGCATAATTAGTTTTAATTCTTCAATAACTGTATGATGCAACCTAAATTCTTGAAAATTTCATGTGATGTTATAACTATAATTACAGATCTTGAACTGTTAAAAACAATTACAATATTGTATTTCATGAACAATCGAGTTGTGAGAACGTGTAGAATCACTGTTTTAAATTCTATAAATCGTGTATAGCTCAGAAAATTTGAAATTCTGTAAGCATGATGTCCAACCCATAAACAATCTGTGATAACAATTTCATGTGGATTGGACAATAGTAAGTAATAATTTGTTCATTTCATAAGAAATGACTAATTAAAGCATGTTCATTGTAATTATAGATTAACTAAATAGTTTCAGAATGATTAGTGTTAATCTATGGTTGATTAAATATTGTTAATTGTAGTATCATGATAGGGAACGAAAACCGTGTGTATAATTTTGATATGGAAATAAGTGTTAAATAGTGTGAAATCGTGTGTGTTTAAAAATGGAAATTATGTAAATGTGTCAATGGGTGACACTGCTATCTTAGAGGGCTGTGGAACTGTACCGTAGTAAAGTCCATACGCAAAGGTTCATATGTGTGTGATGTCCCATGGGCATTGGGATAAAATCCTGGAAGTGGACAAGTACCGCTGGTTAGGGTGGAGAGTGCTTCTCCCGGTTCTGCGCAGTAACTAAGATCTATAACTTGATTGCCTAGGTGATAAGATATATGTGTGAGATGTTACAAGTGTGTGTCATTCTAAAGGTGGTTTGGACTATGTATCATGGCGTAAAATGAGATAATGTGATTATTTTTATATGTGAAATGGGCATGTGTAAAAATGTGCAAAAGATTATGTGAAACTGTGAATTAATATGTTAATATGTGAAATTGTGAATCGAACTATTAAATGCGTTGTACCCATGTAGAAACAGCAAGCTATTTATGTTTATAAATGTGTTATGAATGTGATGTTGTACCTAGAATCCATGGTAGGATCATCTCTTTCACTATGTGTAAATTCCATGCTTATATGGTTATTGTATCATGACATAAACATGATGAAAAATGCTTGCAATTAGAATGATAAAGTATGTGTAGAAGCATGTGATCGGTAATTTAATTCTAAATGTAATATAAAGCATGTGGCCGATATCAAAGGTAGTAGATAACATGTTTAGATTAAAAAAAAAAAGATTGTTAAATCCATGTTACATGAAATTGTGACTTGACTTAAAGGTAAAATGTCTATATGATATGTGTGTGGATTTGCTTGCTGAGTCTTTGGACTCACTCTTGCTTCGGCGTACAGGTGCAAATATCTCTACTTCTTTGGAGGAGACAGTTAGGAGTGACTCCGAGCGCGAGGAGTAGCACCTTTGTGGAGATTTCAGCATTTTGTACTTTTCTTTCATAGTATGTAATAAAGAACTTGATATATTCAGTTGTGGACAATGTAATTTACTTTAAATTTTCAGTTGTGAAATGTTTAGTCCTTCTTGTACTATATAGACTGTGGATAAATGTGGATGCTGGAATAAGATCTTTTATTTAGTTCATTATTTCTGTTGTATGTGTTTATATTTGTGTACATCTCAACTTATTGTATGTGTTGGGTAAATGTCTCACTGTGGCGACGCTTTCTATATCGACGTGGGTTGGTATAACCGTACAGATATAAAGAGGGTCGTTACAATGCCACAAGCATCTTTCATAGCCACCACCACACCCATCATCTTACCACCACGTAGGCTAGATCAACCTCCTGCTGCCACTTTATCTTCCACCAGACAACTTGTCACCCAACCGACCACCGTTTGGAGTGGACGAGTCTTCCGCCGCTCGTATCCACCCATCTCCACTACCTCCACTAGCAAAAACAATCCCCAACAGGTCTTGCAACCACCTCAGCGACAGCCTCAACAACAACAACAACAAGAGGGGGTGATTGAGCCGCTACCCAGCACACACTATGACATCCTCAAACATCAAGATCATGTGCCGATCAAAATCTCAATACTAGATTGATAATGAAATCCAAAGAGCACCAAGAACCATTGAGAAATTTCCTGCAAAGGGTAGTAGTGAACGAGGACATGGTTGCCGACAAACTTCCAAGTGCACTAACTATGGTAACCCGGGGCGGGCCATTACATTTGCTGAAAATGAGCTTGTACCCCCGAAGCGAAGAGGAGGCTCCACTCTGTGTCACCGTAGTCATCAACCATGTAGCGATAGGGGCAGCATTGGTCGACATTGGGGCGTCAATAATTGTCTACCCATTGAGAACTCTAAGGGCGTGTGATGTGTCAGAAGGAGTGCTAAGACTGACACTAACCACCATAGCCGCATATGACAACTCTAGAAGATTCTGCCATGGCATGGTGACTGTACAAGCCAAATGGGGCCGCTAGCTGTCACTGTCGATTTCTATGTACTTGATATCGACGCCATGTTCAAAGCTATCCTAGGGCACCCATGGTTAAAACACTAGGGGTTGTACCGTCCACTGCACACCAAGTTTGAAGTTCCCTTTCCAACGATAGGTTATCAAAGTCAAAAGCATAGCCACTGCTCACATAGTCGATGCCATCAATGATACCCTACTTCCAGTTATATGGCCCGCAAACAGGCCGGCTGTCTCAGTGCTGGACATTAACTACCCTTGGGCCTACTCATTCCACTCCAAGCAAGAGACCAGTCCCACACAAGTCAATGTTGTCAAAAACAAGGAGCCATTAAACACTAAAGGGTGGCAGATTATGATGAAGATAGGCTATGAGGAAGGAAAAGCCCTAGGGGCAGAGCTGCAAGGAATCACCAAGCCTATCCCAAACATTGTAATGAAAAGTCGATGGGAACTTGGGTACATGGAGAAGTCCAAGCTGTGGTCATTCAGTACGTCCACTCTTAAGGCTGACCGCCAACCACTCACATGGACATTGTGGTGTCATTTCATAAAAGGCCCAAACCAACCCGAGTTTAACACTGTGGTGGTCGAGGCAGAGCTGTCACAGCATGATGTACATGGCAAAAATTCTCTCGGCACATGGTCCCTATGCTTACATACAAGGCATTGGAAACACTCCGTCCATGGAAAAGAAGGAAGAAAGAAGACCAGAGACTGAATGGTATCACTGGTTCGACATGGAGGACATCACTAAAGCCTTTAGCCGTCTTTTCTGGGAGGATGAAGAACATGGCAGCCAGCTGCAGCCGAACTGTTAGAGCTCCCACATCCATCACGTTCAAGCGGCATTGACCAATGATGCCATGGACGTAGGAGAGCCGGATATTCCTTACGAAGAAGGGAAGACGGTAGACGAGCTATGGAGGGGCAGCTTCTTGGCCATTCACCAATCATTCCTATGCTCTCTCATCCCAAATCTCATTCCCTCATCCCCTCCCCTAATTGTTCATCTGTTTCCCCAAGTCTTGGCAGCCATGCGCAACATCCTCACTCCTGGCCTCCCACACTCAGTCCTCACTACCCTACATTTTGATCTAAGTGACTACGAGATCACTCTCTCATGTTGCATGCTTTCCACTATTCCCAAAAAAAATGCTAATTTTGAAATGCATGTTGAGGTCGAGGAGCCAGCATACCTCCTTCACCTTCCTGATCAGGGGGACCCCTCAACTGGGGCTTCCCCTTCCACTCTTTCATTAGGATCCATCCTCTTCGTGGACCCCATGTTCTCAACTTGCCCTGTAGAGTCGTCAAGTCAGGTAGAGTTGTCTAGGTTAGGAGAGTCTAGTCTTAGTTTAGCGAGTCTAGGGTAGATAGTCCGGTCAACCGACCGCCCACTAAGTCCAAACTTCGCCTAGGAAGCAGCGGGGTAAGGCTGTTCCCCTAAGATACTTTCAAGAGTTTGTTCTGCGATGTCAAGCACTGTTGCTAATAGAGGAGTTCACAAAAGAGGCGGTGGTGTTAGAAGAAGAAATTGTGCAGGATGGGGTTTTGTAGACGATGGATTTGGTGTCTACGAAATCATGAATGATGAGGACCCAGTCGATGAAGAGGATAGTGAAGTAGACGACATTGACGAGATGTACGCTAGTGCCGTAAGAAGATTTGATGAGCCTACAACAGCGGTGGATGAACCTACTAAGGAAGTCAATCTTGTAAAAGAAGAAGAGCCCAGGCTTGTGAAGATTGCAGTGAATCTCCCTCCTAATGAAGAAGATGAGTTGGTGCAAATCCTGAGGGAGCAAAAAGACGCATTTGCTTGGTCATATGAAGACATGCCTGGTCTAGACCCCTCATTAGTGGAGCACCGACTTGTGTTAAAAGAAGGGGCAAAGGCCATAAAACAAAAAGCTTAGAAGATTCCACCCACTTATGGCCCTAAAAAGAAAGAAGAGTGGACAAGCTCCACAAGGTCATATTCATCAGGGTAGTGCTTTATCCGAACTGGGTGGCGAATATAGTCCCGGTCATGATGAAGGATGAAAAAGTTAGAATTTGTATTGACTTCCAGGACTAAATAAGGCATGTCCAAAGGATGACTTCCCGCTTCCTCACATTGATGTATTGATTAATAACACTGCTGGGTATGAGACCCTCTCATTCATGAATGGATATTCTGGTTATAACCAAATTTGTCTAGCTCCTGATGATCAATAGAAAACCTCCTGCACCACGCCCTGGGGTACATACTATTATGTATTCATGCCATTTGGGCTAAAGAATGCTGGGGCTACTTATTAGAGGACGATGATGGCTATCTTCCACGACATGATGCATGTCTATGTAGAAGTGTATGTGGATGACATTTTGGTGAAGTCAAGAACCAGGAGAGAACACCTCGAGATCTCGCTAAGGTGTTGCAAACATCAAGGGAGTAGAAACTGAGAATGAATCTAAAGAAGTGTGTGTTCGGGGTATCATCAGGAAAGATTCTAGGCTTCGTAGTCAGTAACTGGGGAATTGAGATCAATCCAAACAAGGCTAAGGCTATTGCGAAAATGCCGCCTCCAAAGAATATTTCACAACTAAGAGCTTTGATCAGGCATTTGCAATTCATTATAAGATTCATATCACAACATTCACAAAGATGTCGCCCATTCTATGATCTCTTGAAAGGAGGGGCAAAGTTGAATGGAATGACAAGTGTCGAGAAGCCTTTGATGATTTGAAGAGGTATCTCATGAATCCCCTAGTTTTGCAACCTCCTGTACCTGGGAAACCACTAATCCTGTATCTCTCAGTCATTGAGGAGTCCTTAGGTGTTGTCCTTGCGCAACACGATGAATCTGGAAAAGAAAGGGCAACATACTATCTTTCTAGACTTTTCAACAGCACAGAAGCCAAGTACACCACCGCGGACAAAACTTGTGCCGCGCTCATATGGGTAGTTCAAAAACTCAAGCACTACTTTCTTGCCCATGAGGTCAAGCTGATCTCGAGGATGGTTCCACTCAGATACCTCTTAGAAAAACTCGTCCTCTCTGGTGGGCTTGCGTGCTGGCAGACCTTCCTCTCCTAATTCGACATCTCTTTTGTTGTCCAAAAGGCCATCAAAGGATATGTCATCACCGAGCACCTTGCCCATCTGACACTCCCTCATAGTGATTCCATCCGAGAGGAATTTTCTGATGAAGAGCTCTCGGTCATTTCCAAAGATCCTTCTGGTCCCTCCATTTGGATGGTGCGCTCAACTCTCAGGGACAAGACATTGGAGCCGTGCTGCTCACCCCGGAGGGTATTACCATCCTCATCACCTTTCAACTCACCTTCTCCGCCACTAACAATATGTCTTAGTATGAAGCTCTTCTAGCTGGTCTTAAACGTGCTTATATTTTGGGTGCATCCCACCTTAGAATCATAGGAGACTCTCAGCTCGTCCTGCGGCTGGTGCTCTCAACTTACCACACTCGTTACCCAAAGATTAAACCAAACCAAGATTTTGTCACATTGTTGGCAAGGCAATTTCTCAAGCTTATCTAAGTCCACACTCCTCGCTCACAAAACATCCTGGCTGACGCCTTGGCATCGCTAGCCTCTTCTCTATCCTTTCCTCTGAGCCATCGGACTGAGACAATTGTCATCCAACGGCACAATGTTCCATCTCCCCAAGATCCTTAGTTCAAGAAACTTAGAACAACCTTAGAAGAAAGGGCTAGGATGAGAGGAGTGCAACAAATCTTGCTAGCTGAGCTCGAGGAGATCCTAGATGAAGAGGAATTTCCGTAGGACTTTGAGATTGAGCAATACTGTAAGGATGGGTCGTATCCCGACAGGGCAAACTCGAAGGATCGCAAGTCCATAAGAAGAGCTGCCCTAAGGTACAAGGTCGTTGGAGAAGTTTTGTACATGCAAGCTCTTAATGGAGTTCTTATGAGATGTCTTAATGATGACGAAGCTTGGAAAGTGGTAGAAGGAGGCCATGCTAGAGAATGCGGAGGGCATGTCAACAGTCAGATGCTTACTAAGAAGATCATTAGGCAGGGCTACTACTTGCCAGCACTAGAAGAAGATTGTGCCATCTATATCTGTAGGTGTGTCAAATGCCAACTCCATGCTGATAAAATTCATGCTCCTTCATCCTCACTTCATCCACTCTCCACACCTTGGCCATTCTCCATCTGGGCTTTTGATATTGTTGGCACCCTTGGTGATCCTAATGCTCAAATCAAACAAAAATCATTTATCCTAACAGCAACTGAGTATTACACCAAGTGTGCAGAAGCAGAAGCATTCACATAAATCAAAGCATCCATAATGTGCCTCTTTATTATGAAGAATATCATCTCGCGGTTTGGAGTGCCAAGCAGCATCGTAACAGATAACGGACCGCAATTCATCTCACAAGAACTTCACAACCATTGTATGAAATACAACATCACTCTGCATCATTCATCTCCATATTACCCACAAGGCAATAGCCAAGCTAAAGTAACTAATAAAACCCTTCTTAAAATCTTAAAGGAAACTTGTGAATTGCATAAATTTGATGATTGCCAGAAAAGTTAATAGAGGCTCTATAGGCTTACCATACCTTTGTCTGTACTCCCACGGGACAAACCCCGTATGCTCTCACATATGGGATGGAGGCATAGTCCCATATGAGATCCTAATCCCTTCACTAAGAGTCCAACTTGATAAGGAACTTAATCTCGACAAATGTCGAGAGGCATTGCTAGTCTAATTGGAACTCTTAGATGAAAGGCGACTAATGGCGGCCGATCATGCGCTCTCATATCAACGAAGAATCTCAAGGTCTTTTGAAAAGAAGGTAATTGAAAAAAAATTCCAAGAGGGTGATATGGTCTTTAAATGCATTTTTATCAAACCTAGAGGTCCAAGGTCTAAATTAGAACCAAATTGGGAAGGTCTATACGTTGTGAAAGAGGTGTATCCGAGAAATGTCTACCGCCTAATCAATGCCAAGGGCAGAGAATTGTCACATCCGTAGAATGGGTTTTACCTCAAAAGATTCTATCCCTAGGTCTATAGGTGTAAGGCCAGAACACTTAGATTAGGGATAACCCGTGTTAGGAGTCTGAAGTCCCTTCCCCAGTTGTCAAGGGTTGCTCTAAGTTAGGACCAACATACACACACAGCAAGCCCGAGTAGTTGTACATATTAGATATTGTAGTTATGTAAGCCCTGCTTAAACAATGCGAAGGTCATTCTCTCCCAAATCGGTCATAATGTAGAGGCAAGCATCATAAGGGCGAGGTTATCAACCTTAAGCATACCCTAACAAGAGGGAGTCTCAAACAGGGACGGTCAAATATGAAAATAGCAAGAGCAAAGAAACAAAGAAAGAAAATAAAATACCTGATAGAATAGGGGCATGGCAAAGAGTGGCAAAGTCCCCGTGGGACGCGCATGAGCCCAATCGTACGCATGCCCCAGACAGTACAAATTCATAAGAAAATACCACAAAGTTCCTACGCAACAAACCTAATCTTTGATGGGTATGTTGTGGGAAGAAGCCAAACCCAACGTCCTTAAACCTACATTAGACTTCCCTTAAATAGTCTTCTCTCTATAAGATCGAGTCATCTCTTAGGTATGGCCTAAGTAGCCACACCATCAACAAGGGGCAGTCGCCCATGGCATGTCACCTCCAAACACACGTCTTACCTTAGTAAACTCCTTCACGAAAAAGGGAAGTGATCGAGATTCCTCACCAGCAGTTTGAATTGGTCTATGTGTTGTGGCCCAAAGAGCGAGTACCTTCCATCTTGCGCGTCTTATTTTAGGACGGGCTAGCGTCGGCTTTAGGCGCCTTTCAAAACTCCAAAAAATCAAATATTTCAAAAACTAAAAAAATCAAATATTTCAAAATTCCTAAAAAATAAAATATTTCAAAACTCCAAAAAATCAAATATTTCAAAACTCCAAAAAATCAAATATTTCAAAACTCCAAAAGGCAAATGTTTTCAAAATCCCAAAACAACATTACTCATTCTTCATGAATGTCATTATTACTTATGCATTTTTTGCCCATTTAATAAGACTTAGCTGGCATTTGATAACACTTATTTAAGATGTCTAAAGTCTAATTTTCTATCTATTGTCTAAATCTGTACTTAATGAGTACTTAAAATATATTAGACTTCTATTAAGAGTTGTTTGATAACCAACTTAAATGACATCTGAATTAATATATTATTTTACATAAATATCTTTATATACTTCAAAATATGTCTAAATTTATTTTTATTTCCATAATTTCATATATACATCTCTCAACTATCTTATAATTACATATAAGTCCCTAATTTTATATATTATATAAACACCCCTACATACTTAAAAGTATCCCTAAATTTATGGTTTTATTCCATATTTACTAAAGTAAAGTAGTATGGTATTTGTATATAGTATAATTTTAATTACATATACGCACCTAATTTTTACATATTGTAAATATATCTCTACACATATTAAAAATATTTACTAAATCCACCGCCTAATCAGGAGGGAATCCATTGGGGAGGGCATGCTGTTGGAGACGGAACAATGCGGCGGGCCAGGCGGTGAACGGGCCCGCGAACTCCACAGGCGAGAGGTCGGAGGAGGGGAGGGGGGGGGGCGCGGCGGTGTAGAACTGGTGGTGCTGCTGCCGTGGGGGTGGTGGGTGAGGAGGAGGTTCGAGGGGAGGCAGGAGCTGGCCGGTGGCGCGCCGGGGGCCGCAGAGAGTGCCAGGTTCAGGGGAGGTCGTAGGCGATGGCGTTCTGGTCGACGGCCATGGAATCCAGAGCAAACAGTGGGAGGGAGGATCCCTAGGGTTTGGGAGCAGACGAGGGAAACCCTAGCGGTGACGGAGCGGGGGGCGAGGACGAGGGAGAAGGGGAGCTTGGCGGGGAGCGAGCAGGCGGGGCAACGAGAGCGGAGAGAGAGAGAGAAACAGAGAGAGAGGTGAACGTGTTCTTTGTCTAGCTTTTATTCAATCTATTCATCCAGTCATTTAAGGATTTCCAATTCATATTTCTGTCTACCTGTTTGATCCCTCAATTGTGAGGGTACAGTGATACCAATTTTCTTTTATTTTCCAATCTACTTGTTCTTTCATTATGTTTGACTTGTTGAGTTGTGATGGATTTGATTGGTTATGTTTACAGAATTACTTTTAATGCATTGTTACTTTGGTGAAAAGTGTCGATAGAGTGTTCCAAAAAACAGTTTCTGATGTCAAACTTTATTCAGCCTCTCTATGGATATGACCTGCTCTCACCACTTTATTAGTTCATCTTTGCGATTTTAAATCTGTGGACAGTTTAGAGAAGGTGAGCATCTTGATTTGTGTGAAGGACTCTAAACGACATAAGTGTACAGTAAACAATGCTACGTTCATCTTGGCACCGTTGTTGTGGAGGCATTAGAGTTTGATTTAAATCTACTTTGATTTGATTTCATTTGCATTGAGCTTCTTATTGACTTGTTACTGGGCTTCTCATTTCAAATTTGCATAGAAGTGGAACATGGAGATTGAGCTTGACATTTGAGCCCATTGGAGAGGAGAGCTTGTTGATTTGCTTTCGCATTTTCCTTTCATTTAGAAATTAGATAGAAGAGTGTGAGTGAAACTTGTAGTGAGGATTTCATGTACTCTCTGTGCATGTACAGAGATTTCTTCTCATTGGCATGTAATAATTGGCCTTTTGTGGTGTGAGTGGTTTGGAATTAGTTTATAGTATTACTTATATTTTCATAGTTAAGTTTCATTTCATTTAGTTCAAAAAAACAAATCTAAAAAATCTAAATTTTTTTCCAAATCGCTCTTTCATGTAAGCCGTTTATTTTGCAAATTAAAATTTTCATCTTCTTAAGATTAGAATCACTGTTTTAGGACATTCATCATTTAATTGTCATTTGAATTCCATTTCTTACTTGATGAGAGTGCGGGGGAAATGTATGACTTCTATCTCTTGTTTCATGCATTAGACTTAGCATTAGAAAACTCTTGTTTGAACTTGAATTTTTTTGCATTTTATATTTGTAAATAGGACTGCTTAAGGGCATCACCCTTTAGAAAAAATAAAGATAAGGTGAGGGATTTCATCACCCTCCTTTGCTAAAAACTCACAAAAAAAAACTTTTCACATTCTTGCATTGGCCTAAACTTTTAATCAAAACCAGTAGACTTGGCCCTAGGGTTCATAATTAGATTTATCATTTCTTAATTCCAAGACTTCTCTTCAAGTCTGGTGTCTAGGATTAGAGGTTAAAAAGCTTATGCTTAAGTGAGCAAGAGGTTATTTAATTGGGTCCTTGCGAAAGCAAGGGGGGCCGCCCTCTACTCCACCTCTTACCTGGCCGGTACAAGAAGAGTTAGGATTGGACTTAAGCAAGCACAAATCCGATTTTGAGAAAATAACATAGGTCAAGGAAGACTTAGTGTTTAGGTTAATTTGTTTTGAAAGTGTTTGTTTCTTTGTGTTGTTCATAAAAATTCAATAAATAATTAATAAAAATCTAAAAATTTAAAATCATAAATAGAGGCTTTTCAACTATGTATGCTTGGTAGACTCTCCTTGAACATAGATTTGGTTCAACCTATAGACGAGATTGCAAGATTCTTTCATAGGAAAACTATAATGGCTACCCAAGATCAGAACCAAGCTACTAGGAATGTAGAAGACGTTACACCCAGAAGGATGAAGGAGTATTTTATTCCTTCTGATTATCAACCTGCTACTTGCATCAGGCCGGAAATTCCTGCAAATCACTTGAAATCAAGCCAGGAACCATTCAGATGTTGCCATCCTTCTATGGCAATCCCAATGATGACCCCTATAAGCATATAGATGAGTTCCTAGAGATTTGTTCCACTGTAAGAATCCAAACTTTCACTAAAAAAGCCTTAAGACTGACCTATTCCAATTCTCTTTAAATGATAAGGCCAACATTGTTAGGAAACATAGGGAGAACCATTAGAACATGGCCAGAAATGCAGCAGGAGTTTCTGAAGAAATTTTACCCCATTAGCCGCACTAACACCATGAGAAGAGCAATAACTGGATTCTCCCAACACCCAGGAGAGTTAATGCATGAATCGTGGGAGAGATTAAAAGAGTTGCTTAGAAAATGCCCCCATCATGGTCTATCGAGGTGGCAAAAATTCCAAGCTTTTTATGAAGGTCTGACAAAATCAAATAGGTAGATGGTTGATGCCTCGTATGGAGGAGCATTCATTACTAACAGCGAGGATGAGGCATATAATATGTTTGATACATTGAGTGAGAATTCTATCAATCATGCCTTACTCCACTCTTATGAGAGAGCACTAGGACCTGTAAAGAAGGCATGGTTGTATAAATTAAGAGAGTGAGGAGAATCAGATTCTAGGGTAGAAGATCTGTTAGCTAGACTTGACCAGAGATTGGAGCAGAAGTTGGAACAAAAATTCGATCAATTACTATCTTTGACTGGGCAAGCCCACCCAAATTTTCTCAACCACCTAAAACTTGCTCTATGTGTGCTGGCTCAGTCCACCCTACCAATTCTTGTCCCACTACTGCTCAATTACCCCCTTTTATTCAAGAACAAGTCCAAGCTGCCCAAGGTTTTTACAAACCCTCCTATGATCCATATTCTAACACATACAACCTTGGTTGGAGAAACCATCCGAACGTTTCTTGGAAAAATCAATCTAAACAGTGTCTCAACCTTCCTTTAGGCAATCCATGTGTGGTCAATCATATCCCTATCAGAATACAGGATTTGGCCAATCTTCTAACTACAAACCTCCACAAGTCCAAGGAAATCAAAACTCCAATCAATTTGCTCATACCAATTTCCAGCAACCTTCATATAATCAACCACCACCTCCTCAGCCAATTGGAAGATAAAATAAATCAACTCCAAAACATGATGGTGACTCTATGCCAAACTGTGCAAGAACAACAAAATCAATATCAAAATCAAAACTAAAATTTTCAACAAAATTTGGCAAGGATAGAGTCTTAGATTGCTGATGTATGTCATAGGAGGGAATCAAGTCAACTGCCAAGTCAAGCTATAGCAAACCCAAGGAACAACCCTCCCAGATTTTATCAGAACCAGCAATACCATCAAGCCCAGGGGTACAGACCACCTGCTCGCCAAAATGCCCCGCCACCACTAGACTCACAACATGCTTTTATTCAAAACATTCTAACACTGCAAAACCAGAATCAACTTATACAATAGAACCCTCCTCTTTCCCAAGCTAGGGGCCCCTAAGTAGAAAATGCTAAAACTGTGTCAACCTTAAGAAGTGGAAAAATCAGAATAAATCCTCACCCACACATGTCAACATTGCATGAGGATAAAGAAAATGAAAATGAAATTGAAATTGAAGAATAGAGTGAAGAAAATGTTGAAAAAGAAAAATCCAAGGAAAAGAGAAAATGACTGAATAATCTCTAGACAAAATCAAAATGAATGAAGACCCAAGCTGTTACATTCCAAGAGTCCCTTTCCTGAACCTCTAAAGCCAAAATCCAAAAACAAACCAACTGGTAATGAAGAAGTCTTGGAACTCTTTAAGCAAGTTCACATCAACATTCCTCTCCTTGATGCCATCAAGCATGTGCCTGCCTATGCCAAATTCCTAAAAGAAATGTGCACTCCAAAACATCAAGTGAGAATAAAACTGAAACAATCATTCTTCCAGAAACTGTGAGTACTATTGTCTTAAACCAACTCCCAAAAGCTCAAAGATCCAGGCACTCCACTAATTCCTTGCACCATCGGTGGAGTCACTTTTGAAAGCGGCCTTTTAGATTTGGGAGCCAGTGTCAATCTCCTACATTCTGCTATTTTGAGAAATTCTAGTTAGGAGAATTGAAACCCACTTCTATTGTCCATCAACTAGCGGATCGTTATGTCACCACTCTTAAAGGCTTAGTTGAAAACGTTATTGTGAAAATCAATGATTGTTACTTCCCTGCCGATTTCATCATTCTGGACATGAAGACTCCTCAAGATTTAACTCAGTCCACCATCATCCTTAGTAGACCCATTTTGGCTATAGCAAGAGCTAACATTGATTGTGCTACCGAGATGATGGATATATCATTTGGGATAGGCGTGTTAGTATCAATATTTTAGGACATCTCGGCATCATGATGAACGAGAGAGTTGTCTAGTGGTAGACTCTTTGGAAGAATCTTGTGTGGAAGAAACAGTAGACCAACCCTGTGCTCTAGGGTTTGAGGGAGAGGAAGGACAATTTAATTCCTTATTCAGAATAACGATCCATTAGAGTGTCCTCCTAAGGTTGAGCTAAAACCACTCCCTGCTAGTTTAAAGTAATCTTTTTAGGAGAGAATGAAACTTGGCCGTCATAATTGCTAGTGATCTTGAGAGAGGACAGGAGAACAAATTGATTGAAGTCTTGAAAAGTCATAGGAAAGCTATAGGTTGGACAATATATGATTTGAGAGGGATAAGTCCTTCAGTGTGCACACATCGCATATACTTGGAAGAAAATGCTAAAAGTTCAATAGAAATGCAAAGAAGGCTTAATCCCAACATGAAAGAAGTTGTTAAGAAAGAGATTGTCAAATGGCTTGATGCTGGATTCATTTATCCCATCTCTGATAGCCAGTGGGTTAGTCCAACTCATGGTGTGCCTAAAAAGTCAAGAGTAACTGTAATTCAAACTGAAAAGGGTTCCCACTCGGCTGGCTACAGGATGGAGAGTGTGTATTGATTATCGCAAATTGAATGCGATGACTAAAAAAGACCATTTCCCTTGCCTTTCATTGACCAAATCTTAGAGAAACTTGCAGGCCAAAAATTCTTTTGCTTTCTTGATGGATATTTAGGGTATAACCAAGTGGCTATTCACCCTGAGGATCAATAAAAGACCACTTTTAGATGTCCATTTGGAACTTTTGCCTTTAGACGCATGCCCTTCGGGTTGTGTAATGCCCTGCAACTTTTCAACGTGCATGCTGTCTATTTCTCAGACATGGTGGGGATTACTTAGAAGTCTTTATGGATGATTTTTTTGTTTGGAAATGATCTTGATTCATGCCTTGACCATTTGACTGAAGTGCTCAAAAGATGCATTATGTCAATCTTGTCTTAAGTTGGGAAAAGAGCCACTTCATGGTAAAGGAGGGGATTGTCTTAGGGAATATTGTCTCAGAGAGAGGGATAGAGGTAGATAAAGCCAAGAAAATCTCATTTCCGAATTGCCGCCTCCCAACTTTGTCAAACAAATTCGATCCTTCCTTGGTCATGCTGATTTTATAGGAGGTTCATCAATGATTTATCCCAAATTGCAAGACCATTAACGTCTTTGTTAAAAGACACTCCTTTCATTTTAGACAAAGCTTGTAACAAAGCTTTAAGGACTTAAAAAACATTTTGACCAGAGCTCCAATTCTACAGTCTCCAGACTAGTCAATACCATTTGAGATAATGTGTGAGCTTCAGACTTGCAATAGGTGCTATTTTGGTCAGAAAACTGATAAAGGATCTGTAGTGATTTATTATGCAAGCAGAACATTGAATGACACCCAGATTCGTTACACAATCACTGAGAAAGAGCTCTTAGCTGTTGTCTTTGCCTTAGAGAAGTTCAGATCTTACCTTTAGGAGCTAAAATCATTGTCTTCATTGACCATGCTGCCTTAAGGTATTTGCTTGCCAAAAAGGATGCCAAGCCTAGGTTGATCAGATGGATTCTCTCGTTACAGGAGTTTGATTTGGAAATTCATGATATGAAAGGGTCCAAGAATGTGGTAGCTGACCATTTGTCTAGAATAGTTGCCCGGACTCTATGCCTATAGAGATGCTTCCCCAGAGCACATTTTAGTGTCTCCAATATTCATCTCCATGGTACGCACACATTGTGAATTATAAAGTCATTGGACGAGTACCTTGAGATTGGACAAAAAATGAAAGAGAGATATTCTTTGCTAGGGACAAGTATTATTTGGGAGGACCCGGAGCTATTTTTTATAGGACCAGACCAAGTGATAAGAAGATGTGTCCCTGAGAGTGAGCATCAAAGTGTCTTCAAAAATTTGCCATTCTCTTGCTTGTGGAGGGCATTTTTAAGGAAAGAAGACCACTGGTAAGGTCTCAGACTCGGTTTCTATTGGCCCACGTTATTTAAGGATGCTCACCAATTTTGTAAGGCATGTCCTAGACGTCAAACCATGGGAAACATTTCTAAGAAGGATATGATGTCTCTAACCCCATTTAGGTTGTAGAAATTTTTGATCTATAGGGAATAGACTTTATGGGACCTTTTCCACCGTCCTTTGGATGCACGTACAATCTAGTTGTTGTTGATTATGTGTCCAAATGGATAGAAGCCATAGCTACAAAAACCAAGTTTAAGGTGTTATCAAATTTGTTCAGACAAACATCTTTTCTATATTTGGGTGGCCCAAGGCAATCATTAGTGATGGAGGACCACATTCATTAGCACTCAGTTTAGGACCCTCCTAAGGAAGTATGGGATCACCCATAAGCTGGCAACACTTACCATCCGCAAACCAGTGGCAAGGTAGAAGTATCAAACAAGGAGATTAAGAACATTCTTCAGAAGTCGGTCAGGCCTGATAGGAAAGACTAGTCAAAAGGTTAGATGATGCATTATGGGCCTATCGAACTGCTTTCAAAACTCCCATTGGAATGTCCCCTTACCGACTTGTTTTTGGAAAATCTTGTCATCTGTCGGTAGAACTTGAGCATAGAGCCTATTGGTCTATTAAATAGGTAAATCTTGATTTAGCCAAGCTAGTCAACAAAGGACCCTACAACTGAATGAGCTAGAAGAGCTTAGAAATGAGGCCTATGAAAGTTCCAAGATCTATAAAGCCAAAGCCAAAGCATTCCATGATAAACACATTCATAGAAAAACGTTTCAAGCGCATGATAAGGTCTTGTTATTAATTCTAGGCTTCGTCTATTTCTGGGAAAATTGAAGTCCCGATGGGATGGTCCTTACACTGTTGTCAAAGTTTGTGACAATGGTGTTGTCATTATTCTTGACCCTAAAACGGACAATCATCATTGTTAATGGGCAGAGATAAAGCACTTATTTGAAAGCTCATCTTCCTTGAAAATTGAGTCTACCAAGCTAGCTCAGCCAAATGGAGCTTAATTGCGTCCGGCTGAAGACGATAAACTTAGCGCTTTTGGGAGGCAACCCATGTGTACAGATTCCTTATTAGGTAATTATATGTCTTACTTTCTTTCCTGTAAATAAGTTGGGAAGGGTAGAATAAGCATGCATTCATAGTCCTCACTAACAAGTGCTTCATTTTTTTCTTTATATGAGCTTATACATGTGCAAATAAAAAGAAAATTTCACAATATTTCATCTTTGAATAAAGAGTGTCTGGCATTGTTAAATGCAGACTATGGTTTGATCTTTAACAATTAAAATTTGAAATTGTCACATCCCTTTGCAAACATCCATATCAAGTAGCCTCTAGTAAAGGATTACATGTACTCCTTGTCTACCCTATGTAAGGATTTATGGCAAGAAGTTTTATACACACACTACACAACCACTACACTAGTTGAACCCGAATGTAGCAAATTTGTTAAGGCTGTGGAGAGAGGTGATTGGTTTCTCCCTTCCCCTTAAGTGAATTGCGAAGTAAGTGAAGGCATGTGATCAAGGAACCTGACTGTCATCCTTCCTTTAAGAGGAAAAAAACAAATCCATGAAAAATGCCCCGGATCTGAGTAAGTTGGACTCACTACTCTTGAAAAGTGATGGGTTGTGCAGCATTATAGAAAAAGAAAGAAAATTCTGAGTGAACAAAGTGCAAATAAAGGGGCAAAGTCCTCAACTTAGAGAAATAATCCTCAAGGAAGTTGGGCAGAATGGAACTGAGAGAAACAACACAATCTGACTAAGCACGGATCTTATTCCACAATTCTTTTCTTCTCCCTCGAATTAATATAATCTCAAAAAGTAGCTGAGGCAGAGAAGCTCTAGAAGGGTTGATGTGAAACTCTTCAGTGAGCTATCATTCGTGCAATAATTTCTTGCCATAAACCCTTACAATTAGGAAAGACATGGATAAAAAATGTCTCTGCATTAATCATTTACATGATGGTTGTTTAGCATGAGACATTACATCTTTTAGTCCTACAATGGAGTAATTTTTATTGCTAAGGAACTAGCAATGTTCAAGTAGGGGGGAGTGATAATTGCAAAAATTTCGGGTTAAATTTCATACATATGGTTGACTGAGACATCATTTATGTATAAATAAAGTACATTCTACCTTTAATTTTTATTTCTATCCATATATAAATTTTTTAGCATATTAGTTAAATTTTTTGGTAGAACACAAAGTTAGATTCTCATTTAATAAAGTCAATGCCTTTTGAATAGTTTGACTAATAAAAGTGTTTTCTCTTTTTGCAGGTACATGTACATAAATAATTCTTGGTCTTATATTTTCATAAAAATCTTCTAATAATTCTTGCAAATATTAGTCTGAAATAACTCAAATTTTAAATGAATTTTAGTTAAATATATAACCTCACCCAATCCCATCATACCACATACCCTTTCTCATTCCATTACGCCGGCAGTCATCCTTTCTCCTTGTTGGTACATTAGACGGCCACAACCCCTTTTGTAGCACCCCAAAAATTTTAATTGCAT
This sequence comes from Colocasia esculenta, assembly GCA_014218235.1. Lineage (NCBI taxonomy): Eukaryota > Viridiplantae > Streptophyta > Magnoliopsida > Alismatales > Araceae > Colocasia > Colocasia esculenta. The sequence continues at coordinate 22,521 of JACBKR010000470.1, forward strand.
AAAAATTCAAATAAATAGAAATAAATAATTTCCATAATATGAGTGTATTTAAAACATACATATCATTATCGTATGTTCTAAAACACATCGGAAACATTCGTAAAAATTATAAATCGACCCCAAACATTATTACTAAATGTTTCACAAAGAAATTTGTGCCATGAAAAATCGGATTAGTCAAGTTAAAGTGTTTTGCGACTTATTATCGTAATTCATGAATAAGTCGAAAAAGCATTATCACACGTACTGGATGAGTCAGAAAAGTTAATAAAAATTATATACAGACTTCAAATAATATCCTCTAATGACCCATCAAGAAATTTGGGTCAATAAAAACTATTTGGGCTAGGTTTAAAGTTATTGTGACCGATTATCCAAATTAGGAAACAAGTCGGAAAACTGTTAACACGGAAATACAACACAACCATAAATTAAATAAAAATATTGGGGAGACTTCCAACATTATATATTAATGACCCAATATAATAATTGGGCCAATGGACAACATATGGCCCAAAAATCAAATAAAGCAAGAAAATGCATGGAAATTCGTAGCTTAAATAAGCTGAAATTAGAAAAAGGTAATTAGAGTTGAATTGGGAAGAGATCTTGCATTCTTGGCAACCCAATTCGTGCTTAACTCTGTTGGGAGTTTCCTAAAGCCACACACACTCAAAGGGGAAGAAATCATCAAAATAGGAAACTAATATGTCAAAACCGCACATAACTTTCCTTGTCACAATAGGACTCCTACACACCATGGTTGCTTAAATACTCCTCACCCAAACCCTAGGGACGAGTTTTAGAAGTTGCGGGTCATGTGGAGGAGCTCTTGGTGGCTGGGGAGCTGTGGATCGACCACAAGAAGCTCATCTTCTTCCCCCTTTTCGTCTGCTTCAGCCTGTGCAAACCATCCTCTTGGAGTCGACCAAGGGTAGGTCAAACCTAAATCCCATCGTGCAACTGGAAAGCCCAATTCCATGTAGTATACAAAGAGTATTAAGCATTCTTCAAACAGTGGTCTGAACAATGGATTTTGAAGAATGAGACTTCATCAACCAAAAAGGTAGGTTTTCTTGGGCCAAACCTTAAAAAATCTTATACCAATGTGTGTAGAGCATTAAGTCAACTTTCGTTTCCCACTGGTTTCATCGAATTCCAATGAGTACATCATGAGTTATAGGTGTTTTGCCAAAGTCATGCATGTTAGGGTCTTTTCTGTTCATCTTGATTTATCACGCATCTAGAGACTGTTTAAAATTATTTAAAAATCATAGTTCGCACCTATTCCATGTTTGCAACAACTTTCATGTTGAGACTTTTGTCCGAATAGCCCACTTTACGAGATATAAGCATTGCATGATTGAACCTCACTGAGTGCAGCAGTTTTCTGCGTTTTCAGTTGACCCTGAACCGCGTCTAGGCAGGTGGACGCGATTCAAGGGCCTAGTATCGCGTCGCCCAGGGGCGACATGATCCCATGAAAGGAATATGCATCCCCGGACATGATTTGTGCATTGACCAGTCCATGCCCCGCGTCGGTCTGCGCGCCGCCTGGGAGTCCGGGCCGCTGTGAAATGCAGCGTCCTACCCCAACGCATTTCAGAGGCTTTTCCCGCCCAAGTGTTTTTTTATGATTCTTGTAGATGCGTCCGAGACCCCCGACGCATTTCAATCATGAAGGCGGCCACCCTCTTCGATGCGATTTGGACTTTTCACTGTTTTCGCTGTGCAATGCGTTTAAAGTGCGTCCTCTGTGTTGGACGCATATTTCCAAGCTTACTCGAGGCCTGTTTAACATTGTAGCTAGTGTATAAATTGTATTCTTCGTTCTAATCATCTCATGATATGTTTAATGGCTTAAAAGTGTTTAACCCATTTAAAAAACTTAATTACACCAATGTTATTTTAATTACTTTCTTAATGACGTGACCATTCATGTAACTTTTGATTCACTCTTTGTACTGTTCTAGCTTATTTAAATGATAATTATTATCTTAAAATCTTGCAAACCATGTGTAGTTAAATGCATTGGTCATTACATGCCATCATGTTAAGAGCTTTCCGCAAAATTGAAACTAATGGTTTGTGAATTGAGACGCATACATCACTACACACTTGGACATCTAGGCAGCCCTTTCTTGGGGATTTGGAGCTCTCTATCGGTCATTCTGAATCGATAGACTAGTAAATGTTTCTCCAAGGCCTCTGTAAATCTCCTCTGACCATAGATTCCCACATGGCCGACGAGTTGGTTTTACCATTGAAGTTCCCTGGAGATAGCGTGCACTTCCTCTCTCATCATGTTCTCGTGAGTGTGATTTACAATCTAGACTAAAGCCATTAATGTAAAGATTGAATTACAGTATAAATTGTACCGTTATGCTGCCAAATTTATCTCTTGACGATTGCTATCATGAAATCATGTTCAATTACTTATTACTTGTTCTATCATCATCATGAACATGACATACACTGCTTACTTATTGAAAACTCTCATTGGCCATTATAATGACTGTGGGGTATTTACATTTAAAATTTAAGTGAGATGCTGACCGGGCACGACGAGTGTCCAAGGGCTCCAGTCTAGCCCCAATGACGGAGAGTCATAAATATACTGTTAACCATGGGGTATAATGATTACTGGCGTTGCATCTGCGCTGGGAGTCGTGCGTGCGTGTTGAATGATAGATACAATAACCACATACACGTGTCCTAGTGTACATTCTTGATGGATCTTTTCTTGGTGTACATTAGTGTCTACGTGCCTGATTAGTGTTACATGATCGTGCTCGTGCATACTTGCTTGCTTGTGTGATATGGCCATCCTACATTTATTGCAATTAGTGATATCTTGCATTCTTGAAAGCTATTGACATCATGTGAAATCTTGCGTGCTTGTACAAAGGATCTATTGCTAGTTCTATCTTGTTATCTTGTTCTAAAATCTTGTTCTATCATGATCACTCTATCTAGCTTGTTTCATGCATCATATTTTAACGAGTTTTATTCGTACATGCATATCATGACATTCATCATGCTTACCTAGTTCTAAATTGTTAATCACTTATATCATTGCCCGCACATTGATATATAATCCTACTGGGCTAGTTTGCTCATCCCCTACTTTTACCCAATAGGGGACTATGATGTTCAAGAGGAGGAGCAAGTCGAGGATGGGAATGCGTCCGAGTGATGAGCGTTCCAGTTATGAGTCTATCTATAGTTAGTTTATTTTGAGTGTTAGAACAATGTAGTAGGAAGTGAGGTATTATGTACTTTTGCTTTTATTGAGTCTTAGTCGTGTAATAGTTTTCATTTGGAATACAATGAGTTGAGATTTGAATAAAAGATTAGTTGAGTTCAATATTTGGGCCCTATGATGATGTATGTTGTTATACATTTAGTGCGTGCTAGCTAGAGGCTTATTTGCCGACTGTTCACGTCTCGGGATATCGACTCGAATATTTCCGCATATTTATATCAGCTACGTAATTCTCGGGACGTGAAAGTTTAGTGGTATCATAGTCTCAGAATACCAAATAGGATATATGTCTCAGGATTAGGAGATACCTATGGAACCTAGGTCATGGAAATTAAATATAGTACCTGGTGAGAATGGGTAAAGACTGGGAATATTATATAATAAACAAAACACTCCTACCCATTGACTCTTATAATGTATCTAGAGACATTAATTGGTTTCATCCTTTTCTCAGGAACCTTCATAACTCTTACACTCAACTGCAATGGCTCGCAATCAGTGGCAAGCTATGCAAGAAATCGTTGCTGGTCTGACCCAGGCATTACAAAATGTGGTTCAGGTTGGAAATCAGGCTGCTGCTGCTGCTAGGAATGGAGCGAGTGATTTACACCGTAACTTTAGGAGTTTGAACCCTCCTCGTTTCTCTAGATCCCCTGATCCGGATGAGGCAGAGAACTGGTAGGAAGAGATAGAAAGGATCTTCCAAGTCATGCAATGCACTAACAATGAGAAGGTGGTACTGGCCACTTTTCAATTCACTAAGGATGCCCGAGCATGGTGGAAGGCCACATCGGCCCACCTGCCAAATGTAGCTGAGCTAGAGTGGGCAAGATTTCTGGAGATCTTCCGAGGAAAATACTTCTCAGAAGGAGTTAAGGAAAAGAAGGCGGCAGAATTTGCCGCACTGAAACAGAAAGGAATGTCCGTGGCTGAGTATGAGGCTCAATTCGCGCGTCTTGCTGTGTATGCCCCACACCTGGTGGGAACGAAATGACTGAAGGTAAATCGGTTCATGGATGGGTCAGGCCCATGTTCAACGAGAAGCTCGGACCTCACAACATTCAAACTTACACCGAGATGGTCCAAAGATCTCAACTGGTAGAAGACACCATGGCCCAAGTGGAGGGCATGAAAGGCAAGGACAACTCCAAGTGGTCTTCGTCAAGAAGGGAGACTCTAGTATTGCTCCAACTTTTCGTAACAACAATGTCAACAACAACAAGAACAAGAGGCCGAATGCCTGAAGAGATGTTGCTGGAGACAGGAGAATCAAAGTGGAAGGTAGGCAGTTGGCTGAAAACTGTAAATTCTGTGATAAACTGGGGCACCGAGCTGAAGAATGCTGGAAGAAACTCATGGCATGCTTGAAATGCGGGGGTCGTGACCACCGTATTCCTGATTGTCCTATGCTGAAGGACCAGCCAGGTAGAGCTCAGAATGTACCACGGCATCAGGGACGCCTTAATGCTGTCATAGAAGCTGACCTACCTGAGGAAGGGGGTATGGTGGAAGGTACCATTTCCATACACTCTCAACCTGCATTTGTGCTTATTGATACTAGAGCTGCATATTCATTTATTTCCACCACATTTGCTGCAACTCTACCTGTCAAACCTATACCCTTGAAATCCAAGATCACTGTAGCCTCTCCACTAGGCTCAGAATATGAACTCACTCATTACTTTCCGAAATGTGAAACTATAATTGGAGGATACAATCTCCTGCCGACCTTATATATTTACACATGAAGGTTATGATTCCATTTTGGGTGTCGATTGTCTAATTGAATATGATGTCGATGTAAACTGTCGCCATAGGAGGGTCACTTTCAAATAACCAAACCTTCCAACTCTATCACTACATGGCACCCATTATCACAAACACCCTATCTTGATATCCTCCTTAAAGGCTTCTAAGCTGATCAACCAGGGTTGTGATGATTTCCTAGTTTTAGTCTTGGCAACTGAAAAGAAGAAACCAACCATAGAGGACATTCCAATAGCCAGGGACTATCCTGATGTATTTCCAAAGGAATTACCTAGTATACCACCTGAGCGGGAGGTAAACTTCACCATTGAGTTAGTCCCTAGGATATCCCCCATTTCAAAAGCCCCATATCGCATGTCCCCTATTGAATTGTAGGAGTTGAAGAGACAGGTCCATGAAGCCTAGATCAGGGTTTTATCAGGCCTAGCACATCCCGTGGGGAGCGCTAGTGCTATTTGTCAGGAAGAAGGACGGGACAATGAGGCTATGCATTGATTACTGTCAGTTAAACCAGTTGACAATAAAGAATAAGTATCCACTGCCCCGCATCGATGAGTTGTTTGACCAGATCTTTGGTGCATAATATTTCTCCAAGATAGATCTAAGATCAGGCTACCATCAACTTGTTGGGTTGAGTGTGAAAACCAGCCATTTCCCCTCATATTTTGATGATGACAAGCTGTGATTTTATTGCATAAAAATTGGAACAACTGAAATACATCACCTGAATTACCAATATTCAAAAAGCATGTTTCCAAGCACATTAATCATTTATATTCATGATAGTACATTATTTAATGATTTATGTGTTTATTTTCTCAGGGACAAACATTTCTTGCAAAGGTAGTGTCGACACAACCATCAATGGTGTCGACACAATGGTTCAGAACAAAGGTAGAAATATGAAGAAAAGATCATCTAGTGTCGACACTAGTCCAGGGCAGGTCGACACTAGAGACAGATTCCAGAGAAACAAGACAACAGGTTTCCATCTCAGGTCGACACTAAATCAGATAGTGTTGACACTAGATAGCCATCCCAGAAGGCCTATTTTGTTGTCTGGGACAGCAGGTCGACACTACATCATCTCAGGTCGACACTAGAGACCTCTCCCAGGGAATTGATTTGCCAGTCTGGGACAGTGTGTCGACACACCTCATGGGTAGGTCGACACACTCTGAAATCTCTGTGACTTAAACTTCCTCCTGGACACGTGGCACCCTTGGGAGATGATGGATCAATCTTGGATCTCGTACCCACGTACCCCAAGGGTATCTTTTGGATATTTAGGGTATAAATACCCTCCTATTGGGCATCCATCCATAAGAGAACCTTCTCAGAGCCTCCAGAAACGGGTAGTGGCAGCAAGAGAGTCTCTCCTCCCTGTTTTGCTTCCTCTTGTGCTTCCACACCACAATTCACACTTCTCCAAGCACAAGAATCGAAGATTGATCAACATGAAGCATTAGGATTAATTTCAAGGGAGCAGATCAAGTAGAAGCCAACAATTGTGAAGAACACAAGGAAGATCCCAAGATCAAAGTTGCAGAGCATCGGCCAAGGGACTTCAAGTGATCAAGATCCTTCCAATTCTGCCTCTACAGGGGAGTTTTCTTGAAGAACAAGAACTGTGAACCTCATGTCTTGAGTCTTTCTTGTTTCTTCTTGGCTATTCTAGAAATTGTGCATAATCTATTGCATCAATTCTCTTGAATTGGCCTTAATAGATCAGATCATTGCTAGAGGATCTGAATCTTGTTGTTTTTGTTCTAGCAAGTGGTTGTGAGCCTTTGTGCTCAGGGTTTTGAGTCGTCGTACTCAAGTTGTGTAGTTGAGCAGTCTTGCTCAGATTCTAGAGTAGTCTTGCTCTAGGTAGTGTGTGAGTTGTCTAACTCATTTGTGGAGTTGTCAGGCTCCAGTGTGGGTTGTGTTACCCAAGTTGTTTAGTGGATCCTCACGGTGTGTGAGGGGTGGATGTAGGAGTCATGTGGTGTGATTTTCGAACCACCTAAAAATCTCTGTGCATTAGTCTGTTTGTGGTTGAATTTACTCTTCGTTAGATGAATGCATAGGATCGTTCGGATCTATCTAATCAACTTGTTTACACACTCCAATTGCTTAACTCACTTAATCTCTCTTCAGATCTGTGAAATTTGCTTTCAATCTAACTCTGATTCAAAGGTCTTTCAAAATTGGTTTAGCTTCCGCATTAGTTGGCATAGATCTATTCAACCCCCCCCCCCTCCCCTTCTAGATCTTGTCCACATCTTTTATCAATCCTTCAATTGATATCAAAGCGGGTTTACACCTGATCTGATTTGATCTGAGTGTTCTGTGTGATTTGCTTGCTTGATTGTTTGCTTGCTGAGTGTTACTTCTTTGGACCATCTGTTTAATTAAATGGATTCTAGAGGATTCATAGCTGAGGGTCATTCCATAAATAGGCCACCATTCTTTAATGGAACGAACTATTCTTATTGGAAAAATAGAATGCAAGTTTTTCTAGAAGCCCAAAATTATGAATATGGAAAGTAGTGGAGGTAGGACCCTATGAAAACCAGGGAGAGGAAGAAACCTGGACTAGGGAACAGATAAGAAGAGCTACATTGAATTATAGTGCCATGAACATGATTCAACTTGCTGTTCACCTAAAGAGTACTCAAGAATCTCAATGTGCAAATCTGCCAAAGAGATGTGGGATAAACTTGAGGTACTCTATGATGGAATATCTCAGGTAAAGAAACCAATGCTAACATACTTGTCTCTGAATATGAATTGTTCATGATGAAGTCTAATAAGACAATCTTTGAAATGTTTGCCAGGTTTATGATCATAGTCAATGGACTGAAGGCCTTAGGTAAGGACTATACTGATGCTGACTTGGTAAGAAAAATTCTACATTCTCTCTTTCAATTTGGCACACAAAAGCCACTGTCGTTGAAGATTCTAAAGATCTGTCCAAAATCTCTTTGGATGAATTGATAGGATCTTTAATGACATATGAAATCATTTTTAAGAGAAATGAAGAACATATAATCAAAACCAAGCCAGTAGCTCTAAAGGCCTCATCTAGTAACAAAGACAAGAGTCAGGATAAAACTAGTTCTGATGAGTCTGAGTCAAATGAGGATGAGATTGCCCTCATGACTAGGCAATTCAGAAAATTCTTGAAGTATAGAAAAGGAAAAATGTCTGGCAAAGAGAAATATTCATCGGGTAAAAGAAACACTTCCTTTTCTAATGCTAATTTTAACAAGAATAAAAAATCTGACGAAATTGTCATATTTACAGGTGCAACAAGCCAGGACATATGAAGGGAGAATGTCCTGAAAACAAGAAGGAGAAGCACAAAAAGATTCACAAATTCAAGAAGCCAAAGGCCATGGTAGCCACTTGGTCTGATGAAGACTCAAGTGAAAAGGAAGAAGAAGAAAAATCCTCAAGTTCTGATAGTGAGGAAATCTAGTTCATGGCCAATAGCTCTGATGGAAAGGTAAGTACATCTTTCGAAGACTTTTCAGTTGAGGATTGGCAAGATGCCTATGCAGAACTTGTAGAAAACTATACTGAAATGAGGAAAGAAAATAAACATCTCAAAAAGAAAATTGAAAGCATTTACCATAACCAATCCTCAAACAAAAGAATTTCTGAACTAGAAAATGAAGTAACAGAACTGAATGAAGAAAAAGAAAATCTTCTGAATTTGATTAATGAACTTAAGCTAGTCTCTCAAAAGGCCAACCATGAATTCAAAGAACTGTCCGGAAAGCTGGAAATTGAAAACCATGATAAACAACAAAAGGTTGAAGAAATAAATACCTTACAAAACTAGCTAAAAGAAAAGGATGAAGTTATTGAAATATTCACAAATGGTAAAGATAATCTGGAGGCCTTGCTGGGAGCAAAAATGAAATCAATCTCTCATGGACTAGGATTTAACAAACAAAAACCTAAGAAAAACAAATCTGGTGAGAAAAAGGATAAAGCACCATTAATTAAATTTGTCAAAGGTCCTAGTCTTGAAAACACAGAAATCAAACAAACATCAAGCAAAACTCCAAAAATTCCAAAAACTCAGAATTAAAACAAGGCAATCAGGTCGACATAGTCACCTGATAGGTCGACCTGCTCGACATCAACCAAGACAAACAATAAAATAAAAAATTCAAATAAAAATTTGAAAAATAAGAAAAAGTCAAAGGAAGTCATTCATGAAAAACCTTGGACTTCCAAGACAAAATATCAAGCTGATTGGAACCAATGGCATTACAACCCATGTTGGTATTATCCCCAATTCTTTTATCTAAAATTTCTGATGTACCAACAAAATCTTTGGATTCCACCTCCTCATCTAAACTCTCATGTTCAACTGAAAACATCCCCTCCTACCAAAAAATAAACACTGGTGTTTTCATTCCCAAAGGAAAGAAGAAAGTGAAAAAGACATAGAACACCACTGTAATAAAAAAAAAATAAAAAACAAGTCAAATTTGGGTGAGAAAAGATTTATTAATATGTCCAAACATTCTGATGGTCCCAACTCTGTTTGGGTACCAAAATCTTCTCTCCACTAATTGATTTGCAGGAAGGTCGTGCACCCAATTCAAATGTGTGGTTCCTTGACAGTGGGTGTTCACAACACATGACTGGAGATAGAGCCAAATTTTCATTCCTGATTGAGAAGGAGGGAGGTTCAGTAACATTTGGAGGTAAAAATAAAGGAAAGATCATTTGATCTGGAAAGGTTGGTCAAACTTCATCAAACTCTGTTCATAGTGTTTATTAGTTGATGGTTTTGATTACAATCTGCTAAGTATTAGCCAACTATGTGACAAAGGTCACAAAGTTGTGTTTGAATCCAATTTCTGTAAGATCATTGACTCATCAACTGATAAAATAATGTTTTGGGGAAAAGGGAAAACAATGTCTACATGATCGACCTTAATAAAAACTTTTCTGAAAATCTTTGCTTTGTTGCTAATAAAGACGAAATTGCATGGACTTGGCACAAAAGACTTGGCCATGCAAGTTTCAGAACTTGAATAAATTGTTAAGGCTGAACTTGGTTAAGGGTCTTCCTGAATCTTTCTCTAACATTGAAAATCAAGTTTGTGGGATCTGTGCCCAAGGAAAACAAACCAGGAAATCTTTTAAGACTTTTAATGAGGTACTCACATCTAGGCCACTAGAACTACTTCACATGGACCTCTTTGGCCCAACAAGAGTTCTAAGTTTAAGTGGCAGGAGATATGGGTTTGTAATCATTGATGATTTTACCAAATTACTTGGGCTATCTTCTTGTCCCACAAAAGTGATACTTGTCTTGAATTCAGGAAATTCTGTACCACTGTCTTAACAAACTTTTCATATAAAATCAAAAATATTTTGACTGATCATGGGGGAGAATTTGAAAACCAAACATTTCTGATTTATGTGCTGAACTTCAAATTTTCCACAAGTTTTCTTCACCAAGAACTCCAGAACAAAATGGAGTTGTGGAAAGAAAGAATAGAACTCTTGTGGAAATGGCTAGATCCATGCTCTTAGAAAGTAATTTGCCCAAATCCTTCTGGGCTGAAGTTGTAAACACAGCAAATCACATTTTGAATAGAGCTTTGATCAGACCAAAAATCAGAAAAACTCCCTATGAATTATTGAAAAACAAAAAGCCAACTGTTTCTTGGAATTGACTTTGAAGAATCATATGCCCCTGTAGCTAGACTAGAAGCAGTTAGGATTTTCCTTGCTTTTGCATCCTCCATGAAATTCAAAGTTTATCAAATGGATGTTAAAAGTGCATTTTTAAATGGATATATCAAGGAAAATGTTTTTGTTGAACAACCTCCTGGTTTTGAAAATGAAAAACATCATAACCATGTTTTCAAGCTTCATAAGGCTCTCTATGGTTTTAAACAAGCTCCAAGAGCTTGGTATGACCGTTTGAGTTCTTTTTTACTTGAAAAAAGATATTCTAGAGGAAACGTTGATCAAATATTGTTCACAAAAATAATAAATAATCAAATAATTGCAGTCCAAATTATGTTGATGACATAATATTTGGATCAACCAATAAAGGCCTGTGTAATGAATTTTCCAATCGAATGAAAAATGAATTTGAAATGAGTTTAATGGGAGATCTAAAGTTTTTCTTGGGATTGCAGGTTAACCAAACACATGAGGGGATCTTCATCAGTCAAACCAAATATGTCAAAGAACTTTTGAAAAGGTTGACTTTCAGAACCTCAAGCATTCAAACACACAATTGCCATTAATGCTAAGCTAGAAGAGGACTCAAATGGTAGGTCAGTAGACCCAAAGACCTACAGAGGTATGATTGGTTCTCTACTTTATCTTACAACTTCTAGACTTGATATTCAGTTTAGTGTGTGTTTGTGTGCTAGATTTCAATCAAATCCTAAAGAAAGTCACATGTTAGCTGTTAAAAGAATTTTCAAATATCTTGTTGGAACATGTGATTTAGGAATTTGGTATCCTGCTAATTGCAAGTTAGATTTGATTGCTATTGTGATGCTGATTATGCTGGTTGTAATTAGATAGAAAAAAACACAAGTGGCTTTGTTATACTCAGGTGGGTGCCTAATTTCTTGGGCTTCTAAGAAGCAACATTCAGTTGCTCTGTCAACTGCAGAGGCTAAGTATGTTGCTGCTGGTAGGTGTGGAACACAAATTCTTTGGGTGAAACATCAACCTCTTGATTATAACCAAGACTTAGGTTGTGTTCTCATTCTATGTGATAACACAAGTGCAATAAATCTGTCTAAAAACCCCATTCAGCATTCCAGAACAAGCATATTGAAATTAGGCATCATTTCTTGAGAGATGAGGTAGCAAAGAAATCATTTGAACTCCATTCATAGAAACTGAAAACAAATTGCTGACATTTTCACAAAACCCCTCCTGACAGTAGATTCTCATCTTTAAAGAGAGAACTGGTCTTTGTAAATGTCCTTTAGGATGGGGTTGAGTGCTAAGCATCTTCTGAGGGGGAGTTCTTTGCTCATCATTTCATTTGCTCCTTGATCATACGATCATATCTCTCTCCATTTCACTGAAATTCTTTTTGACAATGAACTCTTCAACTCACATTGTGTTGAACTTCTTGGTATATCAAATGGTGATTTGAAGAAGGATAAGTTCTGCTTTTCTGGACACTTTCACTATGCAAGAGTATATGTCTCCGCCAAGTACCAAGAAATGAATATGCAATTGTGGGGGGGAGTTTTGTTGCTCAAAGAGAATTATTTCTGATTTCAAAAGTTGCATATCCTTATTCTGATGAAAGGGGTGGAAATCCTCATCTCAGAGGGAGCTAGAAAATTCACAAGTCATATCTTTTGAAAAATTCAAAAACTTTTCTTGCATTACATCAATTTCCTTGCATGATGTCCTCATTCAGGTGTCTAGAGTCTCAAAATGATCCTTTGAGTGATCTACTATATTCATTTGTCAACTCTCACCTATATTCTTCAAAAACTATAGAAATTCATATTTCTTTCAAAGACTGAAGGATAATGTGTGCCTTGAATCTAAACATGTTTTTGTTTGCAATGATGTTGGATATAGATGACATCTTTTTTATCAAAAAATCTCCAAAATTTGTCAATCAACAGAGCAATGGCACATGTGCTGAGAAACTGCACACCTTCACAATGAATGAAGTGCCATGTATGTCATGAGGCACTAATGCTATCTCTGTTCAAAGGGGTTCAAAATCAAAAATAAATGAAAATCAAAATAAATATGTACTATTTCTTTTTATGATGACTGAGTAACTGGAAATATTGGCGTCTAAAAAAAATGTATATTTTCATGTTAAAAGGTCATCATTTACCCCTTGAGACTTGATAATGGATAAATCTTTAGTATGCAGAGACTATAGTGTGTGAAAAGCATTAGTTCTTGAGTGAAAAAGATGTATCTCATTTGAAAGTTTGTTTTCAAAAACAAAATGTGTATATCATTGGAGAATGTTTTAAAAGAATCACTCTATCCATCATCAAGTTGTTCTTAAAAGATTGTTTACTTTCAACATACTTGATTTCAGTCTAAAAGATTTTTTTTTATTTCTTTGGACTTGAAGAATATGGTAGTGTGTAGGTGATTTATTAAATGTATTATATCCTCAAATCATCATTTTAATGACTCAAGTCACTGAATGCTCATATCCTGTTGGATATTGTGTAAAACTTGAATGTGTTGAATTTTTGCAAAATTTAGAAAATGAATTTTTTAGTCTCTTAAATATCCTTGAAATGATTATTCCACCCATTGCTTATCTTATAAAGATGTCTCAAAGCTCACTAATTTTTCCCACACTCAAATCCTAAATTTTCATCAGGCCAGGTCGATACTACTCCATCTAGTGTCGACACACTTTCACTCAGGTCGACACTCACCTCCTCTAGTGTCGACACTGACCCCCCTGCCAGACTCTTTTTCGCCGTGGGCGCCGGTTAAGGATTTGCTGTTCCTGCGGGGTAGGTTATCCTAAAACCCTCTTTTTCTTCTCCAGGTCGACCCGACGGTCATCTTCTTTCTAGAATCCGGCAGGATTTTGAATCCCCTTCCACCTCTTCCCTCCTCCATTCCATCTCCATCTGTCTTCTCTCATTCCTCACCTTCCATCATCCCCGATTCCACTCTATACTACTTCAATGGTGCACAAGCAGGCTCCTCGCCATGGTGGCAGGTCAAGGGCTACGGCAAGGCCCGATCTGGCAGATGATGTTCTTCCTACTGAAAGGAGAACAAAAAGGCGCCATGACCCTGCAGAGCAGCCAGGGTCTCCCTCTGCATCACCATCACTTGCTAAGAGAGGTAGGGCTTCATCTTCTGGGCGAGGTCGAGGGTCTGCTTACCCTAGGAGGAAAATTCTGGAATCCTCTCCTGATGTTCTGAATCCTCATCCTCATCATCCTCTCAGAGTCTTCCCAACCTTCTAAGAGAACTCCCACCAAACCCAAGTGCTGGGAAGACAATTTTGAAACCCAGAGCAGTGGAGTTAGAAGATAATGAATTGATTGCTGCCTTTCCTGAAGTCCTTAATTTTTCAAATTTCAATCTTGGCAACCTTTATCTCAGAATTTCGAATCATATACCCTAGACTTGTCCAAGAGTTCTACATGCATTTGGAATGCACAATGAGGGATACAAGTCAAAGGTCAAAGGGATTGCAATTGATATGCCTACAGACATAGCAGCTACCAATTTCAAAATTCCAGATGAAGGAGCAGACTATCATAACTTTGAGTTCAATCTTCATGAAGCATATAGCATTTTGACTGGATTGGAGGCTGATGAGACTGATCTTAAGCAAAACCCATGTAACCAAATTCAATACAACACTTTCCTCCAGTGTTGAGGCTTACCCTTCAATCCTCACCACTATCATAACACTCAAGGTGGTGGGAGAGACAGACTCACAGACATACAAAGGTTTGTGCTATTCGTATGAGCAAGGACATAAAGGTCAATCTTCATGTAATTATGTACCAGATCATGTCAGAGACCACTAGGGCAAATTTGCATAGATCACTTCCATATGCAGCCCATTGACTCAAGTGTTTAAACACTTTGGTGTGTCTCTGAGAATGAGAAGTCTGAGAAAATTCCTAAGTCCATTATTTATGCTTTAAGCAAGTTCAAAAATTCATGGGCTTTAGGATTGTGGGTGATCAAGTTAGGAGAGGGCTAGCTGCTGTAGAGGCCCCTATGGTGCAAGAGGATCAGCCTCCATGAAGAGGATCAGCCTCAAGTGCAAGAGGATCAACCTCCAATGCAAGAGGATCAGCCTCCAGTGCATGAGGACCAGCCTCAAGTGCATGAGGACCAGCCTCCCATAAATGAGGATCAGCCTCATGTGGCAGCTCAAGTTGATGAACCATTATTGCCCTCATTCACCTCAACTTCAGCCTCCTCCTCCATGAACCTTGAAACTGAAATCATCCTTCTCTCCACAACCTCCAGTTCATGCATCCTCATCCTTTGGTGGACCAGAGTTATACACTTTTTTGAATGAGAAATTTGATGCTTTGAACACGTCTATTCAATCTATGTCCAAAAATTTTGAGTTGAGAATTCAGAGGTTGGAGAATTCTATCTTGCCAAATTCATTGATCAGAAAGTAGCCTCTGACCATGCAACCCAAAGATTCAGCAGGCTCATTGGCACTTTGGCAGATGCTTCAGTAGATCTTAAAGAACATCAAGACAATTTGGAGACAGTTCTTAAGGGAATTTTGGCAAATTCCCAAGCTGATGTCTTCAACACAAAGGAGACACTTTCTCATATTTCAAAGACAAGACTATCTTTTGCATATCTGGTGATAACTTGGAGAGTACGAAGAATTTGTCTGCTCATATTGATGAAGAGATGTCTGCACTAAGAAGGAATTCAAAGTTTTGAATAGGCTGGTTGGTCAACTGGTTCTTCCTCATCTCACAGCCAGTGTCAAATGAGTTCAGTGCACTTCAAGCTTCATGTCAGAGAATTCAGAGAGGATGGAACATCTTTTGCATACAAGACTCTCAACTACCCAAGCTCAAATGAAGTTTAGTCTAACTTCAATGGAAAAGAGACTAACGGATATTGAGACCATTTTGCTACCCATTCCTCCTCCTCCTCCCATTAATGTACTTTCTTGATGATGTCAAAGGGGGAGAAGATAGATTGTAATGTTGTGTTTTTGAAGATTGTAATGCTCATATCTTTAATGAAATGCATAGGAAATGCATAGAAATATTTGTGTCTTCAATGTGATTGAAAACTTTTTTTTGAATGAATGTGAATGTGATGATTACTTGTCAAGCTGCTTGACCTCTTTGTGCAAATAACTCACTTCTAGTAACATTGTGTCTTTCATGTGTGTGATCTTCAATTGTTACTAAAAAGGTTCAAAGGTCTTTGACAAGTTTGAATAAAAAGAAATAAAACATCACTCAGTCACAATCAATGCCCTTCTAACTGAGTGTTAAGTAACCAAAGGTGCTTAAAATCACTTTTCATCAAAACTTCACTTCTATATAGTTTAAGGTTGCCATCATCAAAAAGAGGGAGATTATTGGGTTGAGTGTGAAAACAAGCATTTCCCCATATTTTGATGATGACAAGCTGTGATTTTAATGCATAAAAATTGGAACAACTGAAATACATCACTTGAATTACCAATATTCAAAAAGCATGTTTCCAAGCACATTAATCATTTATATTCATGATAGTACATTATTAATGATTTATGTGTTATTTTCTCAGGGACAAACATTTCTTGCAAAGGTAGTGTCGACACAACCATCAATGGTGTCGACACAATGGTTCAGAACAAAGGCAGAAATGTGAAGAAAAGATCATTTAGTGTCGACACTAGTCCAGGGCAGATCGACACTAGAGACAGATTCCAGAAAAACAAGACAACAGGTTTCCATCTCAGGTCGACACTAAATCAGATAGTGTTGACACTATATAGCCTTCCCAGAATGCCTATTTTGCTGTCTGGGACAGTAGGTCGACACTACATCATCTCAGGTCGACACTAGAGACCTCTCCCAGGGAATTGATTTGCCAGTCTGGGATAGTGTGTCGACACACTCATGGGTAGGTTGACACACTCTGAAATTCTCTGTGACTTAAACTTCCTCCTGGACACGTGGCACCCTTGGGAGATGATGGATCAATCTTGGATCTCGTACCCACGTACCCAAGGGTATCTTTTGGATATTAAGGTATAAATACCCTCCTATTGGGCATCCATCCATAAGAGAACCTTCTCAGAGCCTCCAGAAACGGGTAGTGGCGGCAAGAGAGTCTCTCCTCCCTGTTTTGCTTCCTCCTGTGCTTCCACACCACAATTCACACTTCTCCAAGCACAAGAATCGAAGATTGATCAACATGAAGCATTAGGATCAACTTCAAGGGAGCAGATCATGTAGAAGCCAACAATGTGAAGCACACAAGGAAGATCCCAAGATCAAAGTTGCAGAGCATCGGCCAAGGGACTTCAAGTGATCAAGATCCTTCCAATTCTGCCTCTACAAGGGAGTTTCTTGAAGAACAAGAACTGTGAACCTCAGTCTTGAGTCTTTCTGTTTCTTCTGACTATTCTAGAAGTTGTGCATCTATGCATCAATTCTCTTGAATTGGCCTTAATAGATTAGATCATTGCTAGAGGATCTGGATCTTGTTGTTTTGTTCTAGCAAGTGGTTGTGAGCCTTTGTGCTCAGGGTTTTGAGTCGTCGTACTCAAGTTGTGTAGTTGAGCAGTCTTGCTCAGATTCTAGAGTAGTCTTGCTTAGGTAGTGTGTAAGTTGTCTAAATTATTTGTGGAGTTGTCAGGCTCCAGTGTGGGTTGTGTTACCCAAGTTGTTTAGTGGATCCTCACAGTGTGTGAGGGGTGGATGTAGGAGTCACGTGGTGTGATTTCCGAACCACCTAAAAATCTCTGGCATTGGTCTGTTTGTGGTTTGAATTTACTTTTCGTTAGATGAATGCATAGGATCGTTCGGATCTATCTAATCAACTTGTTTACACATCCAATTGCTTAACTCACTTAATCTCTCTTCAGATCTGTGAAATTTGATTCAATCTAACTCTGATTCAAAGGTCTTTCAAAGTTGGTTTAGCTTGCGCATTAGTTGGCATAGATCTATTCAACCCCCCCCCCCCCTTCTAGATCTTGTCACATCTTTTATCGATCCTTCACAACTGAGTATAAAGGAAGAGGATATTCACAAGTCTGCATTCCGAAGTAGATATGGTCACTATGAGTTTGTGGTCATGCCGTTTGGTTTAACAAATGCTCCAACGGCTTTCATGCAACTCATGAACAATATTTATAGGCCATACTTGGATCAGTTTGTAGTGGTGTTCATTGATGGCATCCTTATTTACTCCAAGTCCAAAGAAGAACATGTAGAACACTTGATGGTTGCTCTGAAAGTGCTCAGAGATAATCAACTCTATACTAAACTTAGTAAGTGTGAATTCTGGATGGAGGAAGTGTCCTTTCTTGGCCACATCATATCCAAAGAGGGAATCTCTATAGATCCATCTAAGGTGGAGGCGGTAAAGAACTGGGCAAGGCCGACAACTGTGTCGGAGATTAGAAGCTTTATGGGTTTAGCTGGTTATTATCGTCGCTTCATTAAAGATTTCTCAAAGATAGTTGTACCATTGACCAGGCATACCAGGAAGGAGAATCCATTTGCATGGACTGATGAATGTGAAGAAAGTTTCAGGGCATTGAAAGAACACCTTACCTCAGCCCTCGTACGGACACTGGCAGTGTTGGGGGTAGTTTCGAAGTATACACTTATGCATCCGGGATCGGTTAGGCTGTGTGCTGATGCAAAATGGGAAAGGTATATGCTATGTGTCCAGACAATGGAAGAAGCACGAGGACAATTGAGCAAGCTGCTGTAGTCTTCGCCTTGAAGATATGGCGTCATTATCTATATGGTGAGAAATTCATTATATTTCTGACCATAAAACCTTGAAGTATCTGTTTTCTCAGCAGGACTGAATATGAGACAGCGGAGGTGGTTGGAGTATCTCAAAGACTTCGACTTCACAATCCAATATCACCCAGGTAAAGCAAATATTGTGGCAGATGCTCTAAGTAGAAAGCCAATGATTACATTGTCAAGTTTAATGTGGGGCGAATGGAAGTTATTAGAAGGCTTTGCCAAATTAAATATTGATGCTAACATCCAAGAGAGGGATGCCTTGTTGCTAGTGTTAGAGCACAACCTACACTATTGGAGGACATCATAACACTCCAAGACAATGATCCTGTACTTGTGGAGTTTGGTTAATCTAGACCAGAGGCCAGATTTCTCATTAACTGAAGATTGAAGACTATTGTTCCGGGATCGAGTATGTGTACCCGACCATGCGGAGACAAAGAAAATGATTATGGATGAGTCTCACAAGACAAGGTATACCATCCTGGAACTACCAAATGTATCAGGATCTGAAGATAAGCTTTGGTGGCCAAATATGAAGAGGGAGGTGGCGGAATATGTCGTCCGATACTTAACAAGTCAAAAGGTTAAGGCGGAACACTTGCGACCCGCAGGTAAACTCAAACCCCTAGAAATCCTGGCATGGAAATGGGAAGGTATAGGGATGGACTTTATTTTCAAACTACCTAAATCTAGAGGTGGATTCGATGGTATCGGGTTATAGTCGACCGCTTACTAAGTCAGCTCACTTCTTGCCAGTGAAGAATAACGTGGTCAGTAGATGATCTGTTTGCATTGTATGTGAAGGAAATAGTCAGATTACATGGAGTACTGGTGTCTATCGTGTCTGATAGAGACCCTAGGTTGCATCCCACTTTTGGAAAGGACTGCACTACTCCTTGGGATCTAAACAAAAAGTTAGAACGACTTTCCATCCACAGACAGATGGTCAGACGGAGAGAACCAACCAGGTGATTGAAATATGCTTAGAGCTTGGGTCCTAGATTTTGGAGGTAGCAGGCATGAACACTTACCCCTTGTGGAGTTCAACTACAATAATAGCTATCAAGCTAGCATTCAAATGGCACTGTTTGAAGCACTTTATAGCAGGAGTTGCCGATCTCCATTATGTTGGTATGAAGTTAACAAAAAACACAACTAGGACCAGAGATGATAAGGGAAACCATGGAGAAGGTAAAGCTTATTAAAGAAAGAATGGCAATGGTGCAACAAAGGCAAAAGGCATATGCAAAGAAAAGTAATAGAAGAAGAGACCTGGAGTTTCAAGTTGGTGAACAGTATTCTTGAAAGTGTCTCCAGGTTGTGGGATCAGGCGTTTTGCCATTAAAGGTAAGTTGTCACCAAGGTTTGTCGGGCCTTTTGAAATCCTTGAAAGACTCAGCAGGTGACATATCATCTCACTTTACCACCACAAATGGATGGAATACGCAATGTGTTCCACATATCCATGTTGAAAAAGTATGTATGAGATCTGTGGCATGTCATAGAATATGAGCTCTTGGAATTCAACAAAGATGGAACATATCAAGAGAAGCAAGTTAAGATCGTGGACCGGGAACTGTGCCAACTAAGGAACAAGGTCATCCCACTGATAAGGGTTAGATGGAATCAACGCATGGATGAAGACGACTGTGTGGAAACCGAGGAAGCAATGCGCAAAAGATACCTGAAGCTATTCACAAGTAAGTACACCTCACTTGTACAATAACTTTCTATACCTGATTTACGAACCAAATTCTCTTAAGTGGGGGAGGGTGTAGCACCCCGGAAATTTTAATTGCATAAAAATTCAAATAAATTGAAATAAATAATTTCCATAATAAAGAGTATTTAAAACATACGTATCATTATCGTATGTGCTAAAACACATCGGAAAAAATCCATAAAAATTATAAATCGATCCCAAATATTATTACTAAATGTTTCACAAAGAAATTTGTGCCAAGAAAAATTTGTATTAGCCAAGTTTAAAGTGTTCCAAGACTTATTATCGTAATTCATGAATAGGTCCAAAAATCATTATCACACGTACTTGGATGAGTCAGAAAAGTTAATAAAAATCATATACGGACTTCAAATAATATCCTCTAATGACCCATCAAGAAATTTGGGTCAATAAAAACTATTTGGCTACGTTTAAGAGTTATTGTGACCGATTATCCAAATTAGGAAACAAGTCTGAAAACTGTTAACACGGATATATGACCCAACCATAAATGAAATAAATATGTTGGGGAGAGTTACAACATTATATATTAATGACCCAATATCATAATTGGGCCAATGGACAACATATGGCCCAAAAATCAAATAAAGCAAGAAAATGCATGAAACTTTGTAACTTAAATAAGCTGAATTAGAAAGATGTAATTAGAGTTGAATGGGAAGAGATCTTATATCTTGGCAATCCAATTCGTGCTTAACTATGGTGTGAGGTTTCCTAAAGCCTTACACACTCAAATGGAGGAACAAATCCTCAAAATAGGAAACTAATATGTCAAAACCGCAACTTAGCTTTCCTTGTCACAATAGGACTCCTAAACACCATGGTTGCTTAAATACTCCTCACCCCTCACCTAAACCCTAGGGACGAGTTTTAAAACTTGCTGGGGTCGTGTGGAGGAGCTCTTGGTGGCTGGGGAGCTGTGGATCGACCACAAGAAGCTCATCTTCTTCCCCTTTTCGTCTGCTTCAGCCTGTGCAAACCATCCTCTTGGAGTCGACCAAAGGTAGGTCAAACCTAAATTCCATCGTGCAAGCCTATACCCTAGGAAAGAGGGTCAAGTCTACGTTTAACCCAACTGGAATGCCCAATTTCCATGCAGCATACACAGAGTATTATGTTTTCTCAAACAGGTGTTCTGAACAATGGATTTCTAAAGAACCAGACTTCATCAACACAAAAGGTAGGTTTTCTCAGGCCAAACCTGAAAAAATATTATAAAAATGGTAGAGCATCAATTTAACTTTCGTTTCCCACTGGTTTCATCATCAATTCCAATGAGTACATCATGAGTTATAGGTGTTTTGCCAAAGTCGCACATGTTAGGGTGTTTTCCAGTTCATCTTGATTTATCATGCATCTCAAGACCATTTATAATTATTTAAAATTCATAGTTCGCACCTATTCATGTTCCCAACAACTTTCATGTTGAGACTTTTGTCCGAATAGCCCTTGTTTACATGATATAAGCGTTGCATGATCGAGCCCCCCTGAGTGCAGCAGTTTTTCTGTTTTCAGTTTGACCCTGAACCGCGTCCAGACAGGTGACGCGATTCAAGGGCCTGGTATCGCCAACTCCCCCATGAAAGCATATACGCATCCCCAGACGCAATTTGTGCGTGACCAATCCACCCCCGCGTTCGGTCTGCCCATCGCCTGGGAGTCCAGGCCGCTCTGAAATGTGGCGTCCTACCCTGAACCTTTCAGAGGCTTTCCTGCCCAAGTGTATTTTTATGATTTCTTATATACGCATCCAAGACCCCACAACTTTCAATCATGAAGGCGGCCACCCCTTGGACGCGATTTGGACTTTTCCTGTTTTCGTAGTGCAATGCGTTTGATGTGCGTCCTCTATGTTGGACGCATATTTCCAAGCTTACCCGAGGCTTCTTTAACAGGTACCTAGTGTATAAATTGCATGTCTTGGTTCTAATCATCTCAGGATATCTGTTTATGCTTAAAAGTGTTTAACCCATTTAAAAAGCTTTATTTACATGAACGTTATTCTAATTACTTTCTTAATGACAGGACCATTTATGAACTTTTGATTCACTCTTGTACTGTTCTAGCTTATTTTGATAAATATTATCTTAAAATCTTGAAAACCCATGTGTAGTTAAATGCATTGGTCATTACAGCCATCCTGTTTAAGAGCTTTCTGTAAGTTTGAAACCGATGATTCGTTAATTGAGACGCGTACATCACTACACATTTGCACATCTAGGCAGCCCTTTCTTGGGGATTTGGAAGCTCTCTATTGATCATTCCAAATTGGTAGACTAGCGAACTTTTCTCCAAGGCCTCCGTAAATCTTCTCTGACCATGGATTTCCACATGGCCTACGAGTTGGTTGTACCATTGAAGTTCCCTAGACATAGTGTGCACTTCCTCTCTCATCATGTTCTCGTGAGTGTGATTTACAATCTAGACTAAAGCCATTAATGTAAAGATTGAATTAAAGTATAATTGTACCGTTATGCTGCCAAATTTATCTCTTGACCATTGCTATCATGAAATCATGTTCATTTACTTTTACTTGTTCTCATCATCATCATGAACATGACATTACACATGCTTACTTATTGAAACTCTCATTGGCCATTATTAATGACTATGGGTATCTACATTTAAAATTTAAGTGAGATGCTGACCGGGCACGGATGAGTCTCCAGGATGGGGTATAATGATACTGACATTACATCTGCGTTGGGAGTCGTGCGTGCGTGTTTGAATGATATACAATAACCACATACACGTGTCCTATTGTACATTCTTGATGGATCTTTCTTGATGTACATTAGTGTCTACGTGCTTATTAGTGTTACATGATCGTGCTCGTGTGTGCATGCTTGCTTGCATGATATGGCCATTTCCTACATTTATTGCAATTAGTGATATCTTGCGTTCTTGAAAGCTATTTGCATCAAGTGAAATCTTGCGTGCTTGTACAAAGTGACCTATTGCTAGTTCTATCTTGTTATCTTGTTTCTATCATGATCACTCTATCTAGCTTGTTTCATGTGTCATGTTTTAACGAGTTTTTATTCGTACATGCATATCATGACATTCATCGTGCTTACCTAGTTCTAAATTGTTAATCACTTATCATTGCCCGCACATGGGATATAAATCCTACTGGGCTAGTTTGCTCATCCCCTACTTTTACCCAATCTAGGTGACTATGATGTTCAAGAGGAGGATCAAGTCGAGGATGGAATGCGTCCGAGTGATGAGCGTTCCAATTATGAGTCTATCTAAAGTTAGTTTATTTTGAGTTAGACAATGCAGTAGGAAGTGAGGTATTATGTACTTTTACTTTTATTAAGTCTTAGTCCTGTATAGTTTCCATTTGGAATACAATGAGTTGAGATTTGAATAAAGATTAGTTTGAGTTCAATATTTGGGCCCTATGATGATGTATGTTATACATTTAGTGCGTGCTAGCTAGAGGCTTATTTGTCGACTGTTCACGTCTTGAGATATCGACTCGAATTATTTCCGCATTATTATATCCACTGCGTAATTCTCGGGACGTGACACCTTTTCTTTCCCACGAGGGCCTCCGGAGGTAGAGGGAGGCCGTCAGAAAAGCTGCGCAGCATGAGACAGTGCGGAGCTCTGGCGATGGAGCTGGGGTGCGTGGAGTGCGGGCTGCCGCGTGTGGAGCTCTAGCGATGAAGCTGGAGGCTGGCTGTGCGAAGCAGAGGCTGGAGGCGCCCAGCTATGCGTAAGGCTGTGCAGAGCGGGGCATGCGATGGAGCTGGAACGTGCGCATTCGACGTGCGCATCCGACGTGCACGGCGAAGCTGGGCTCGGCACGATGGAGGTGGGTGTGCGGAGTCAGGCGCCTGTGGATCTGGCGATGCATGAGGTCGAGCGCGGCCGAGCTTGGGGCAAAGCTGGTGAGGCGAAGTTGGGGCGTGCTGATGGAGCTCGCGTGAGGAGCTCGTGCGCGCTGAAAGCGGAAAAAGGAGCTCAGGCGGGTGAGGAGCCTGGCGCCTGGAAGGTTTGATGGAGCATATTTATGGACCCCAAGGTCCTTAGAAGTAAGGAGTTCGGCTGCTGTGAGGGCGATCGAGTTTTTTTCCTGTCTTCTGTAGGTTGTGAGTTGGGTGGAAGAAGAGTTAGACTATTTTTTTTTTCCTTCTTCTGTAAGGGGTTCGACATCTGAGAGGGGCTGTGAGAGATTTCAGAGGGTTTGGGGTCCGGGCTTTTGGCTCTGTCTTTGTTCTTATCTAGGGTTTCTTCCTCTCTGTTGCTGGGAGTGTGGGGCGATCCGGAGGCGCGCTGTAGAGCAATGCTAGGGCGTCCAAGGGAACCCATCCGTGGCTCGTTGGGGCTATCCGGCGTCTTGGATGAAGACCATCAGAGGTCTGTGCGTTGTGGAGCTTCTGGAGCAGAGAGGAACCAGGATTGAGAGATCATAGACCTGGGTTTCTCTTTTTTTTTTTTGAGATTTCCATTTTGTTTGTGTTCTTATCCTTTCCTCTGTATAGAGCATGAGTTTGACATTGAGTTTATATTTTCTGTATTTTTTTCTTATGATTCATTAGACTGAGAGGTATAGAGATTCACTGTGTTTTCTTGCAGTTCTGAAGTTTATGCATTTATTTCCCGTTTGTTCTTCATCCCTCGAGCTGTGAGGGTACAATGACTTGAAACTTCTCATAGTTTATATTTTCTCAATAAAAAAGAATGCTTATTTTATCTGTCATCAAGAGTTCATAGTTCAATTTTAACACATGAAATTTTAAGTCTTGTTGGTGCTACTTGATTAGTATCATTAGGAATTTGAGTTAGCAACAATAAACTCTTGTTTCTTAATTTTCTGTTCGATCCTTGAGTTGTGAGGATAGTGGTTGTTGGTGTTGTGGGAGAGTTCATTACTGAGTGTTCATCCCCTGAGCTGTAGTGTAAATGATATGAGAATTTTTTTTGAGAATCTTGTTCGGCCATCTTTTTATTCTCTTTTGAGATCCAAATGTTTCTGAATTAGAGGTTGCATTTGTGTGTAATTTTCAGTCATGGATTGAGCAATCGGAGAGGTGAAAGTGTTCTTTGTCTAGCTTTTATTCAATCTGTTCATCCAGTCATTGAGGATTCTATTTCAGATTTCTGTCTACCTGTTTGATCCCTCAATTGTGAGGGTACAATGATACCAATTTTCATTTATTTTCCATTTACTTATTCTTTCATTATGTTTGACTTGTTGAATTGGGAGAGATTTTTGGTGTTGTTTACAGAATTACTTTAATGCATTGTTACTTGGTGAAAAGTGTCAATAGAGTGTTCCAAAAAGTAGTTTCTTAAGTCAAACTCTATTCAGCCTCTCTGTGGATATGACCTGCTCTCACCACTTATTAGTCATCTTTGTGATTTAAATCTGTGAGATAGTTTAGAGAAGGTGAGCATCTTGATTTGTGCAAAGGACACTAGACAACAAAGTGTACAGTCAACAATGTTGCGTTCACCTGCAGGTAGGAGAGAGAGAGATGGATCAGTATCTCGAGGCGAAGAAGGATCACAGAAGAGGTCCGCACCACCTTTCCATGGAAAGACAGGAAGAAGGCCGTGTACCAGCCACCGCGTGTCCAGCGGCGTCCAGTCAGTAGGTAGTTGCACACAGTCCCCCGGCGTCAGGCCTAGCGACAAGAAGATGTGCCCTCACTACGGAAGAGAACATGGTGGTACCGAATGTGGAAGTTAGAGGGGAAGTGTCTCAAGTGTGGCAGTGTCGAGCATCAGATCCGAGATTGTCCCAGACTACAGTAGGGTGTTCAACGTGGAGCGCCAGCCCAGCAAGCGGTAGCAAACAGCAGCACCAGCGACAGGAAGACCAGGAAGGCCTCGAGCCCAGGCTCGAGTGTTTTCTTTAGCACGAGAGGATGTAGAGTAGGCAGAGAATGTCACGGAAGGTACAGTTCTATTCATGGGTATGCACGCTCGGGTTTGTTGATACGGGTGCCACACATGTTCATTTCGAGCGGTTTGCGAAGCAGTTAGCGGTAGAGTTAGGAGTAGAGGCTGAGGAGTTAGAGGTCCCTTTATCTGTGCACACACCAACAGGTACGGTATCGATAGGAAGTGTATCCGTCTTTACCAGTGGTATTGAGGACCGAGGCTTAGTTCGGTGGCTTCTTTTGCTTAAGATGGAGGACTATGATGCAATTATAGGTCTGGATTGGCTTGAGGAGCACTATGCTTTAGTGGATTGTCGTGAGAAGAAAATTACTTTATGTATTCCTGGTGAGGATGAGTTCACGTATCCTTTTCCAAGGAACTTAGCGGGAAGGTTTGTGATCTCCGCCATGAAGGCGATGAGGATGGTGAACAAGGGGTGTGATGCTTTTCTTGCCACCATGGTCTTAGTACCGAAGGCTGATCAGTCACCGACCTTTGAAGAGATTGAGGTAGTGCAGGAGTTTTTAGACATGTTTCCTGATGATTTGTCTGGTTTGCCACTGGCTAGGGAGATAGAGTTCACTATAGAGTTGCTTCCAGGCACCTCTCCTATCTCTAAGGCTCCATATCGGATGGCACCAGCAGAATTTGCTGAGTGAGGAAGCAATTGCAGGATTTGCTGGACAAGGGATTCATTCGTCCTAGTGTGTCAAGGGCGCATCTGTATTCTCGTGAAGAAGAAGGATGGTTCCCTCAGGTTGTGTATGATTATAGGAAGCTCAACCAGGTGACTGTGAAGAACAAGTATCCTTACCACGGATTGATGATCTATTCGATCAGCTGCAGAATGCATCGGTGTTCTCTAAGATTGAACTATGGTTCAGGCTATCACCAATTGAGGATTAAGGGTGAAGATGTGTCCAAGATGACTTTTATGACTTTTTATGGGCACTATGAGTTTTGGTGCCCCTTTGGTCTGACCAATGCCCCTGGAGCGTTCATGGATCTCATGAACAGGTGTGTTTAGACCGTATTGGATAGCTTTGCAGTGGGTTCATTGATGATGTGCTAGTCTATTCCCCAGATGAGGTACACACCGTGAGCATTTGAGGGTTGTTCTAGAGGTTCTACGAGAGCACAAGATGTATGCTAGTTCCGCAATGTGATTTTGGATGCTCGAGGTTCATTTCCTTAGGCATATATTTCAGGCGTTGGAGTTGCAGTTGATCGGTGGAAGGTCTAGGCAGTGTTAGATTGGGAGATGCCAAGGACCACATCGGAGATCAGAGTTTTCTTGGTTTAGCAGGCTATTATAGGCGATTTATGAGGGTTTTGCATCTATCGCCAGACCTTTGACTAAGCTAACCAGGAAGGGTGTGAAGTTTGTGTGGTCTGAGGATTGCTGAGAGTAGCTTTCAGTTGCTGAGGAGAGGCTTACATCTGCACCCGTGTGCTCAGCCAGTGGTGTAGAGGGTTTTACCATCTACTCAGATGCTTCTAAGATAGGTATTGGTTTTGTGTTGTGCAGCATGGTAGGGTAGGCATATGCTTCTCGCCCGTTGAAGAGCATGAGCGTAACCATCTGTCTCATGATTTGAGCTTGCGGTAGTGGTTCATGCACTAAAGATCTGGAGACACTATCTTTATTGTGTCCAAGTTCTAGGTGTTCACTGACCACAAGAGTCTGAGGTATCTCTTTTTTCAGAAGGAGTTGAACCTGTGGCAAAGAAGATGGATTGAATTTATTAAGGAAGACGACTTCGAGCTTCTGTATCATCTTGGGAAGGCAAATGTCATAGCGGATGCTCTTAGCAGGAAGAGGTATTTGCTTCAAAGGATTGGAAGATGATGGAGGATGCAGCCTGTGCGATGACTGAGTGAGAGCCTCAATTGTGTCAGGCTTTCGTGGACAGTTTTGGATGAGGTGATTGAGCAGCAAAAGGCTGATCCTAGGCTTCATGAGATGGTGGGCAAGACAGGTATTGCTCGAGATGAGGACAGTGTCATTAGATTTCAGCACCGAGTTTGTGTTCCCGATGTTGTGGATGTTCGTGAGCATGTTCTAGCAGAAGCTCACAGGTCGAGGTTCTCTATTCATCCAAGCAACACCAAGATGTACCAGGATTTTAAGAGATCTTTCTGGTGGTCTGGTATGAAGAAAGATGTGGCTGACTTCGTATCTAGGTGTTTGGGTATGCCAGCAAGTGAAGGCGAGCGTCAGCGACCATTGGGCTAATGCAGAAGATGGAGATCCCAGTATGGAAGTGGGAGGCAATCACTATGATTTGTGACGGGTTTGCCCAGATCAGTGAAGGGCAATGACTCGATTTGGGTTGATTGTGATCATTTCTCAAAGACTGTGCATTCTTGCCTATGGAGAAGAAGCAGTCTGTCGAAAGTTTGGCTAGGTTGTATGTCGGTAGCATTGTGAGGGTTGCATGGTATGCCGAAGTTGATTATTTCAGACCGAGACCGACGTTTACATCAAGGATGTGGCAGGGTCTTCAGGATGCTTTAGGTTCTCAGCTGAAGCTTAGTTCGGCGTTCCATCCCCAGACAGATGGACAATCGAAAAGGACTATCCAGATGCTCGAGGATATGTTAAGAGAGTACGTGCTAGATTGGAAGGGTGATTGAGAGCGTCATTTACCTCTTGTGTAGTTCACTACAACAACAGTTTTCATGCGAGCATTGGTATGGCTCCATTTGAGGCTTTGTATGGGCGGCCCTGTAGAACTCTTTTGTGCTGGGAGGAGACAAGCGATAGGTGGTTGGTAGGTCCGGAGTTGGTGCAGGAGGAAACTTTAGATAAGATCAGCTTATCAGGCAAAGGCTTGTTACGACGCAGGATAGGCAGAAGAGATACGCCGACAACAGAAGGATTTGGAGTTTGAGGTGGCGCATAGCATGTTTTTTATGAAGGTTTCGCTTACCGAGGCATTGTCAGGTTGGTAGGCATAGCAAGTGAGTCCTAGATTCATTGGCCTGTTGAGATTCTTAGGCGGATGGGTAGCGTAGCATATGAGCTAGCTTTACCCCCAGCGTTAGCTAGTGTTCACCTAGTTTTCCCGTATCTATACTCAGGAGGTATGTGCGAGATCCATCTCATGTTATTATTCACAATCCAGTGGAGATTCCGCCAGATTTGTCGTATGTTGAGCAACCATTAGCTATCTAGACTGGAAGGTTCAGCACCTCAGGAACAAGAGCATTGCATCCATGAAGGTGCTATGAGGAACTTCTCACGGGAGGAGGCTACATGGGAGCTTGAGGATGCTATGAAGAAGTATCCCCAATTGTTTGGTAGTATGTCGTTCTACTTCGAGGACGAAGTTTTCTTTTAGGGGGAGAGGGTGTAAGGCCACGAACATGTTCTTTATTCGAACCTTGTCATGATGGGCATATTGATTTTGTGATTCTATAATTATTTATTACTTATGTCCATATATATATAATATATATATATATATATATGCATGTTTATTTATGTACATTTGTCCTTACTTAAGTTGTACATATGATATTTGTTGTAAGTAGCATATTATCATTACTTGTGTACTACATGTTGTTTTATTTAATTCTATACATATTAATTAATAATATTATGTATAATGTATGTAATTAATATGTGAATGTATGTTTATTTAATTTTCTGTGTTCTGACCGAAATGCTAGTTGACGTCAATATCCCTTGACGTTGAGATCGGGTTGATGGCAACCAGTGTGCTGTTGACTCAAAGTTGGCGTCCAGATCGATGGACTATTTTCTGTCAACGGTGGGGAAGTGGCCATTTACTTCTCCATTTTGGCTGCGATTCCAGATCTGGAAATGACTACGTTTTCTCGGTTCTGGATACGAAACTACCCTCCAACGGTAGGATCCCAATCTAATGCATACCCAAACCCTTTAGCCCTATAACATACCTAGTCTTGGGCGAGATTAAGCCTTTCGCCCAAAAGACAAACCTAGAGTCTGGGTGAGAAAAAACAAACATTTGCAAGACTCGATCTGGCGATTGGGAGTGCTTCTGGCAATCTACATCGACGGGGTGCTCCTGGCATTGAGAAAGCTTCCCGACCCAGTGAATGATCTACATCGACAGAAAGACCAGATCTGGGAGGAATTTGAGCATCTTCTTGGCTTGGCAAGGAGAGCTTCTGTGACCAATTAAACCCTTTGTAGATTTATTCTCAGGCA
The DNA here is from genome assembly GCA_014218235.1 of Colocasia esculenta. Taxonomy (NCBI): domain Eukaryota; kingdom Viridiplantae; phylum Streptophyta; class Magnoliopsida; order Alismatales; family Araceae; genus Colocasia; species Colocasia esculenta. The sequence continues at coordinate 52,871 of JACBKR010000470.1, forward strand.
AGTAATCAAGGGATTTCATCCTGCACATGTCCTTTAGGTCCTAGGATTTTTATGGATTTTTCCTCGTCCCTGGAACCTTAATTCGTCCAGCATATGTGCGGTCTGTATGCACTTATGTAGACAGGAACTTGACGGCAAGCTTGCTAATGTCAAGATCTTGAGTTGCAGCAACATCGCGTGGGTCGTTAACCACGGTTGGCGGCAACCCATTTGCGCCATGTTCTTCAAGTTTTTCAGAACAAATGTTTTTGATCTTGTCTGATGATTTTGATCTTCTGGTTGTCTGTTATACTGTAAATTTTATGGTTGGTCAAGTACAGTTAGTAGGTCATGTCATGAGGATTTATCATTTTTTTAGCCTGATAGATGTAGCAACTCTGAATTTTTGGAAAATAAAAAATTTAAATATTATATTAATTAATTAGAAAATCAAATAAAAGAAAGATGTATTAAAAAACTAGGAAATCAAATAGAGAGAATTAAATAAAACCAATTTAAAGAAAAGAGTAATGGGCTTTGCTATATTGACCCATTAGAAATTAGTGGGCTAAAATAGATTTTTAAAAAAAAGGATAATAGAGAAATACCCAAATTCGTAACTAACTATTTCTAAATAGAAAGGAGGTATTTAATGCATTAAAAATAGAAGTTTGAGTTGGATTGGGATTCCTAAACCTACCCTAATGGGTTGCTACGAAATATCCTCTCTCCCAACCAAAATAGAAGATCTCTTGCTTAAAAAGGGAGAGAAAAATAAGAAATTCGAAATTTAATAGAAGTTAGACTTAACTGGATAGAGAATAGAAGAATCTTAAATACTTCTCTTAAACCCTCATGGTGACCCTAGCTCGTGC
>JACBKR010000471.1:0-54783 GCA_014218235.1 Colocasia esculenta
ACTGTGTAGAGTGCTATCAATTTCTGAATTCCTTTACACCATAATTTGATAATTTTAGTATAGAACAATTATGCATGTTGAATGTTATATTTCAGAAATTTTGATTGTAGCAACCTGAATTTTTAAGAAAAATAAATTTAAATAATAATTAAAACTCACTAAGGGATATTCAATGAAAAGAGCATTAAATAAAATCCATTAAATGAAGAGTAATGGGCTTTGCTTAATGGATCCTCTAGAACTTATTGGTCAAAATATGAATTTACAAGGGAGAATAATTAGAAAATACCCTAAATTCAGAATTTAATTATCTCCTAATCGGAAAGGGGTTATTAAGCAATAAAAGTGGCAATTAGAGTTGGAATTGGATTCCTAAACCTACCCTATATAGTCTAGCATGAATTTAGATACTATCCTAACCCAATTAGAGAATGGAAAGCAAGAGAGGAAAGGTGGAGTTAGAAAATCTCGTATTAAGAGGAATTTGAGTAGTAGTAGGAATGAGAACTTTTATTTATATAAATACACCTCTTAAACCCTCATGGCCGCCCTAGCTCGTGCAAAGGGGTTCTTGGACGTGGAGAAGAGGCCAAGAGGAGAAGAAATCGAGGAGAGGAAGATCCATCAGCTTCTTCCTTCGTTCTTGGAGTTCTAAGCCCTAGAAGATAAATCGAGTCAAAGGTAGGCATTCTCACGAGCAAAATTAAATTAAACTCGTCTGTAGGTAGTTCCAATCACCAGGAACAACAGCCCTCTTGATCCCTCTTTTTTTATCGAGGCCAATCTTTTGTTCTTGATTTTAGAAGATCTGCAAACATGATAACCCCGAGATGTCATGTTTAATTCAAATCTCTATGTATACTTGATCCCATGCTACGAAATTTTTACTGTAGATACTTCATGTTGCTAGGGATCTTTTGCCCCTAAAAGCCCTAAATTTCATCGAGCATGCTGATCGAATTTAATCAATCTTTCCTCTCTGTGTCATGTTCTGAATAACTCATTCTTGATCATGTTCAAACCTATATGAACCATTCTCTCTCTCTAATTCCCATTTACTAGAAGTACCCTTACATGTCTACTTTAATTTGCAACTTGTTTCATGATTTTTCATCGACTATGTATTAGTTATGATTTTTCAAAGTACCCTGTGTCCAAACAAGTCAAGTTGGCACGCAATCCGATGTAGAACATTGTTCCCGCTCGAACTCAGGTGAAGTACCTGAGAACGCGACGGCTCGACACGTCGCGTTCTCAGAGCGTCGCGACCAACATCTTGTCGCGTTCTGAACGTGACAGGACCCTGTCGCGTTCTGGCCGCCTGAGCAGATAGCCCTTCGCTTCCCATCATGACCCTATCGCGACCCTTACATGGGTACGCCGCGTTAACAGTCATACACGCAGTAAAAACACCTATTTTTAATGGAGCTATATTTAATGCTTTAAAATACATACTCACGACTTCTTTTCTATCTATGATTTCTTTACACATGCACACACATGAACCATCCATATATGGCTGAAATCTGGCATAAAATATCTCATAATGTATCGGTAATTTATGTAATAAAGTATATTAATTGCCCTATTTTAAAGGACTTGTATTTTTTTTCTTGCGTTGTTTATATCCGATATCGATGCTCCACTGTTCTAGAATTCCTCTAGAACGTCGAGCACCTGTTTTTATATACACACTTTACTTGGCTTGTGGTGAACTCTCCGTCAGATATTCCTTTCGCCGGACTAGTGAACCCTTGCACAAGGCCTCCGTAAGTCTCCTCTGATCATGGATTCCCACATGGTCAACGAGCCGGTTGTACCTTAACACCTATGATACCCTTTAGGGATCGACAAGATCCAAACAACCTTAGTTTGCTCTCATTCTTACTTGATTTCACGCTGGACCTCTGGACCTGTACATAACATGGCCAGCGGGAAGGTAGTGTGTTCCACCTGACTGCCAACACCAAGTGCGCGGTTGTGCAACGGTTTACTATCGCATGTTTACTCGTCGCATTATGTTCAATTTCCACTAGCTCTCATCTACTCTACTCGCTCGTCTATTCACGTTCACTCTACTATCTCGTCTATTCATAGTGCTCTCATCTACTTCTTGGTACTCTATATTGACCATTGACTGATGTCTAAAGATACAATATAACCAATGCCTGGCAATATATAAAGGGCCCGATCTAGTCCTGGGATGTGCGCCCGAAAGTGCTAGTGCCCATGGGAGTTAAATGATCAGAGTGTTTGGCATTACACTCAAGTGCTATCTATCTCGACTATCTATATGACAATCAAAAACACAAAACGTGCTATACTCTCTCGATGTCTAGAATGACAAACAAGTGCTATACCGTCGTGCTATTACTATACTTGTGCTAGTTGTGCTATGGCCATCCTGCTATTCGTGCTATACTCGATACTTGTGCTATTTTTGGAAACTATACTCGATCTCGTGCTATTGTGCTATCCTGTTACCTGTTGTGCTATCTCTTGCTATATTTTGACTCTCTTGTACCTGCTATCTTTAGATACTCTGCCATAAATGCTTAATTATTTAAAGCCTGCTTGAGCTGAGATTTAAGTCCTACTGGGCGTTATCACTCACCCTACGTTATTTGATGTTGTGTTCTCAGGTGAGACCGAGGATGACACATACACTCACAAGGAAGGGAATGACCAAGAGTGAAGCCAGGAGTACCCTCGAGTCATTATGTTATCTAGAGTTGTAGTTAGTTATTTCCTTTTATTGCAATGTAATTGGGCCCTATAGAATGGCTCTGATATTAGTGGTTGTAACTAGACATTTGAAAAGTTATTAATGAGAAAGATTTACTTTAGTATTATTCAATGTGCAATGGTTTGATGTCTAGTATTCGCTCTATACTTTTTCTTGCAACTACCTTTGCGCTCCGATATATGCGTCGGGGCGTGACATTGATGAAGTAGAACCACTGTGTGCATGTTTTATATCTGTTAGAATGGATGGTTCACAGTCTACCATGTTCAAATTGAATTATCTTGTAAAATTGTTTGAAATCTTGGTTTAATAGTAAAACTAGTTTTACTGCTTATAAAATTCTAAAAAATTACTGATATGTTCCTTATGTTATATCCATCTTGTGGTTAAAATTTGACATTATCCTGAGCTCTCTACATATTTATATGATTTTCTGAATGATAAATGCATATAGAAATCAATGGACATGATAATGTATATGCATGTTGAATTTTGAGATAAAAGTAGCACCATGATAGATTGTTGTTTCACAGTAGGATTTAATTTCAGAATTGAGAAAATATGATAGGTGATAATGGTTTTGTCATCTTAATAATTATGCATGAATATACAAAAGAGCATGATATAGTTATATGAAAATGTTAGTTCATGTGATAGTTTCATCATTGCATGAATATATATATATATGTTATTGCATTTCTGATTGGCCAATAAGACATTGCTACTATAGAGATTTCCTACAGGAACTGCACCATGGATGCCCCTATGGTAATAGTTCAACTATATGAAATGACCAAATGAATCTGTGGGCAACGGATTGAAATCCTAGAGGTAGACAAGTTCTACTAGAAAGGTGGGAAGGGCTTTCCCCGGTTTTGCGCAAATAGCATGACTTAATCACTGCATTGCCTAGGTGATAAGCGAATGACTATATGCTATATGATCTCTATAATAGTGCGGGCTATGTCTTGCTAACTACATGTTAAATGACTACATGTTACATGACTATATGCTACATAGATATATGTTAATTGACTACAGGTTAAATGATTAAATGACTACACGACTACATGCTACATGTCTACATGAAAATTGACTACAAGATCTACATGCTATATGACTACTTGTTACATGTCTACATGCTACATGATTATATGCCATATGAACTACATGTCATTTGTTATATGTAATATTCATTGCATGTTTAAATGATCACTTGCGACATGATAACCTATTGAATGTTGCATAATATAGGTTAAGGAATTACTTGAATTTGTTTATATACTATATAACAATGACTACATGATTTTATTTACATGCTTTGTTTCATAAGTGGTATCCATATGCTTCATGCTATGAAAAAGGTAAATGCATGTATTAACATGACCCATGTAAAATGATGAATATGATATGTTGTTTAGACCATGTGTAGGATTTTGTAAATTGTCCATGTGTTAGTATTTACTTGATAAGCATGTGTTAGTTTCATGTGAAATCATAGAAAATGAAAGCATAAGTACCCATGTTTAGGCCGTTGATTTACATGTATTAGTATAGTTTTGTTTAAAAGACTCCATGTTTAATTCTTATGTTACAGCATGAACATATAAGAGTTTAAATGTGAAAATCTAGTAAGTTAGTAAAATGTTAAATTGTTAGAAAGCATGCGTGATGAGTGTACGGCTTGTGATTTTAAGTTGCTTGCTGAGTCTATTGTGTAGACTCACCCTGCTAAACATTTCAGGAAGCTTGGAAGTACAAGACTTGGCATGTCGAACAAGGAACGCGAAGATTAGATTGAAGATTGTATTTCATTTGCTAGTAAGTGATGAAATTTGTAATTTGAACTTTAGTATTATTGTAATGGAAGACGGCTATGTGGATGTTTATGATTATGTTATTTATTCATGGACTATATAGACTGTGGTATGTGAATTTAAAATGTTGATGGAATAAGAGTTGTTAATTTCCGTTGCATTATTCATTTCTATTCGTGTAAATCTCAGCTCACTGTATATCGTTGGGGTTTTCTCCCCTGTAGCGGCTTGCTCTCATCCGATGGGGTTGGTATAACCGTACTGGGTGGAAGTGAGGCGTTACAAAAGTACAACTGCCAGGGGAAACACTGCCACTATAGACGTCGACTACTGCGGGCCCGTCTCCTCAGCACGCCGCGGAGGGAGCTGCTGTGAAGTCTCACCTACAAAATAGGGAGTGAGCTTCACGGAGAAGCCCAGTAGGGATACCAATCTCCCACTGGTCTAACAGTAGAATAGAATTAATGTCCAATAATTAAATAAAGCAGTAAATCTATTCTACTAAACAGAGTCAAGTGAGGAAGCGTGAAAGAAACTACACGGTCGTCGGTCTAAGCTACTCAGCGGAACTGGAAACCCGTGTACACTAGGCACCACAAGAACCCAGCTGTAAACACAGACAGTAGAAACTGCCTGGACAAACACACTAGCTACAGAATGCTACACTAGTCAGCCGGTCAGGTGCGCCACGCGCCTTACCCTCGACCACAGTCCATGTCTAGCACCTCCCGTCGGAGTGAGACGTGGAACTAAGAACAACACAACTGCCGTAGTCTGGCCGGACTACTGTCCCAGTCTGACCCCTAAAATGTTTCCAGAACCACGTAGAGTGAGGCAGTGAGAAAAGGACTAGCTAGTCTGCACCGTAAGAGCACCACACTACCTCGAAGAACCAGACCAGCTAAGAGAGCTCTATAAACGACTCCACACCGCTGTCCCTACCATTTCCCCTTCTGTTCCAAGTCTGTGACTTGAGCACGCCTGTCGCCCGAGAACTACCTCTAACAGACGCGTGGGGCTGGGGGTCCCAGGTAACGGTAACAACCTGTCTCGTGGACAAGCCCTCAAGTGCCTAGCACCGGGCGAAGAAACTAGAGTAGCACTGCACTAGGAACAGCACAGGTGCCAAGAAAAACCGAGTCACAGCGGAAGCTGAAAACTCTGAACTACAGGTTGCCAAGTCCCCTATCAGACTGAGAAGGCGACACATAGGTTGTCGCCACCTGAAGGCGACGCTCGGCCTGTCGCAACTTGGGTCAGGAAGGCGACGTAGAACCAGTCGCAACCATGTAGCGACAGGGATCTTGTCGCGACCAGAGGGATCCAGGTACAGCCTGAGACCCCAACCCACAATAGTGCAACACTGGAACAGAAGACGACAACCACCGTGTCGCGACCAGAACGCGACAGGTGGGTGTCGCTTCCAGGGCACTGAAGGCGACGTGTCGGGGTGTCGCGACCTAGGTCGTGACGCTAACCGTGTCGCGACTGTAGGTTTTGCACACCCGAGAACATCTTCTTCAGGCCAAACTCCACCCATACAACCATACCATGGGGAGGGGAACATGCATGGCGAAATTACCCGACTGTACAAGGCCAAACCACTCACAAGAAACCCCATGCATGCATGGAAACCAACTATGCTCCATAAACTCACATGCACACATGATATCCTCAACATGCACATCCCAACTCAAGCATGAAACCTCACTCACAAGCACAACCAAGTAAACCACATGAAACATGGATCACATTGCACACCTAGCATGGATCCTAATTGGCCTGGAGATGGGGTTTGAAGGCCTAGCATGCTAGAACTAGGTGGAGGTTTGAGAAGTCCCTACCTCCAAACGAAGATCCACCGAATTAGGGCCTTCTCGTAGGATAGCACCCCTCCACCTCCGAGCTCCATGCTTCAAAAGCCGCCGTCCACGAGCCGAGCTCGACCTCCTCCTTCACACACCAAGAGAAGAAATCCACCATGCAAGAAGAAGGGGAAAGTGAGGGAGAAGCACAAACACATGAAACCACACAATAGATCCATGCACTTACCTCCACAATGCAAATCACACCCCACAAGGCCTTCCCAAACTCCCCACGGAGCCACCAGCTGCTGGAATTGCTGGAGGGAAGAAACACCAAGAGAAAGGCCAAATGGGGGTTCTGCTCTTGGCCAGAAGCACTTAAACACAGACGATGAGAATGCGACATGTTGACTGTCGCATTCCATGAAGTGAACGCGACACCAACATCGTCGCTATCTCATGGTCAAGGTCAAGCTGACCAACGGAGACACCATGTGTCGACCTCGCAGGTCTGACACCAATCGCGACGTCTGACCCGTCGCTTCCCACTGTCAAAGGTTGACACCCGTCACCACAACACGACAGCAAGACAATACGTGCATGCTGCGGTCAGAGGGTGAACGCGACAGCATGACCGTCGCATTCCGAACCGGAACGCGACCACCAAATTGTCGCCTTCAGAAGGCGACAGCCATGTGTCGCTATCTCCAACAGAAGGTGACTGATAATGCAAGAGGGATGTTACAATCTAACAAAAAAATAATAATTTTGTCCTCGAAATTAAGGGCGAAACTAGGGAAGAGAGAGTAAACAAAGTACCTGTCACTCGAACAAGTAAGGGAACTGCTCCCGCATCTCATCCTCACTCTCCCAAGTGGCCTCGCCACCGGTGCGGTGCTCCAAACCACCTTGACGAGCGGATCTGCTTCCTGCAAAGCTGCTGCACTCTGCGGTCCACCACGCTGACTAGTACTCCCGACACGGACAGGTCAGAGGCGACCTCTAGCTGCGTGTAGTCGAGTACAATGCGATGGATCTGGCATGTACTTCTTCAGTTGCGACACGTGGAGATGTCGTGGACACCTGCCAACTCAGACGGTAGAGCCAACCTGTAAGCAACCTCGCCAACCCACTCCAGGATGGGAAAAGGGCCCACAAATCTCGGGCTGAGCTTGCCCCTCTTCCCAAACCTGAGAACGCCCTTGGTGGTCGAGATCCTAAGAACACACTGTCGCCTACCTCAAACTCAAGTGGCCTCCTGCGAACGTCGGCGTAGCTCTTTTGCCTACTCTGTGCTGTCTGCAACCTCTGCCTGATCAGCCTCATGGTGTCTGCACTGCTGCACCAACTCTGGACCCAACAACTGCCTCTCGCCAACCTCTTGCTAGTGCAATGGTGTCCTGCACGGTCGACCGTATAGAGCATCATAGGGCGCCATCCCGATGCTGGAGTGAAAGCTATTATTATACAAAAACTCCACCATGGGAAGGTGCGACTCCCACATGCTGCCCCAGTCTAGGAAACATGCTCTCAACAAGTCCTCGAGGGTCTGAATGGTCCTCTTCGACTGCCCATCTATCTGTGGGTGGTAAGCCGAACTCAGCCTCAGCTCAGTGCTAAGTGCCCGCTGAAAGCTACGCCAGAAACGAGAAGTGAACCTCGGATCTCTATCTGAAACAATAGAGATCGGGGTCCCGTGCGAAGGTACCACTCTGTCCACAAACAACCGAGCCAGCATGTCCACTGACCACGCTGCTCTGACCGGTAGCAAGCGAGCGGTGTTCGTCAGCCTATCGACGATGACCCAAACACTGTCGTGCCCCTGAAAAGTGTGAGGTAAGCTAGAAACAAAGTCCATGGTGACGTGCTCCCACCCACTTCCACACAAGAATGGGAAGTGACTGCAGCTCACCATTAGGATGTTTGGCTCTGCCTTCACCTGCTGATAGGTAGGCAGCGTGAAAGAAACTCACGATATCTCTCTTCATCCCAGGCCACTAAAGAGTACTCTCAAGTCATGGTACATCTTGGTGGATCCAGGATGAATAGAGTATCGCGACCGGTGCGCCTCGGCAAGTACCTCCTCCCTGACGTCCTCTGGAACGTAGAGTCTGTCCGGAACCAACCTCGCTGTCCTCTCCAGTGCTACCTCGGGCAACTGCAACACGTCTGCCAAGTCCTCGTCTGCACTCAGCACCTCAAGCACCTGCTGGTATATCAACGGATGAACTGTCATGCTGGCCAACACTACTCTCTCCCGGAGGCTAGACGACATGAACACACCCTGAGTGGCATCCTCTAGAAGTCTCCAGTGTCTAACCAACAAAGAACTCAAGTGGGCTCTCCTACTCAAAGCGTCTGCTACGACGTTAGCCTTTCCCGGGTGATAGGAAAGGGTAAAGTCGTAGTCCTTCAAGTACTCGAGCCACCTGTGCTACCTGAGGTTGAGATCTCTCTGCGTGAAGACGTACTAGCTGCGGTGATCTGTGAAAACCTCAAACAACCTCACCGTACAAGTAGTGTCTCAACAACCTCAAGGTGAACACGACCACTGCAAGCTCCCGGTCGTGCGTCGGGTAGTGCTGCTCATGCTTCTTTAGCTGACGAGAAGCATAAGCAACTACTCGACCATGCTGCATCAACACAGCACCAAACCAGTACCTGACGCGTTTTGTGTAGACAACAAAGCTACCGCTGCCGAAAGGTACCACAAGGATCGGAGCTGAAGTCATTGGCTCTTCAGCTCCAGAAAACTGCGCTCTCACTCTATTGTCCACACAAACCGAGTCTCCCGCCTGGTCAACCAGGTCAAAGGCTCTGCAACTCTGGCGAAGTCCTGCACAAACCTCCTGTAGTAGCTTTCCAGCCCCAGAAAACTGCGAACCTCTACAACTGTAGTGGGCTGGCCCCAAGAAACCACGGCCTCAACCTTGGCGGGATCAACCGCCACACTTGCACCAGAAACAACGTGACCCAGGAAGTGCACCTACTTTAGCCAAAATTCACACTTTCTGAATTTGGCGTAAAGTTGGTGACTCCTCAAAGCCTACAACACCAGCCTCAAGTGGACCTCGTGCTCCTCTGCCGTCGCTGAGTATCCAGGATGTCGTCGATGAACACCACCACGAACCGGTCCAGGTACTCTCGGAAAACACTGTGCATCAGCTCCATGAACGCTGCAAGTGCATTCGTGAGCCCAAAAGGCATCACGACAAACTCGAAGTGGCCGTAGCGGGTGCAAAAAGTTGATCTGGCGATGTCTGACTCGCGGATCCGCAACCAGTAGTAACCCGACCTCAAGTCGATCTTCAAAAACACTGAAGCTAACTGCAACTGGTCGAACAAGTCATCGATCTTGGGAAAAGGATACTTGTTCTTCACGGTCACCTGATTCAGCTGTCGATAATCAATGCACATTCTGAGGCTGCCATCTTTCTTCCTCACAAACAGACCGGCGCTCCCCATGGCGAGTGGCTAGGATGAATGAAGCCCAACGCAAGAAACTCCTCTAGTTGGCACCTCAACTCCCGCAGCTCCGCCGGCGCCATCCGGTACGGTGCCTTGGATGCAGGCATCGTCTCCGGAAGCAACTCAATGGAGAAGTCTACCTCCCCGCTCAGGCGTCAAGCCAGGTAGATCCTCCGGAAACACATCGAAAACTCACAAACCACAGGCACATCTAAAATAGAAATCTCATCAGAATCCGAGACACACACAGAGGCCAAGAAAGCAACACAACCATCTCGATGAGGCGCTGAGCTCTATAGAAAGAGACAAAGGGTCGGCGGACAGAACAGGTACCTCGGAAGCAAAGCACAGTTGCTCCAGGTATCTCGAACATCACGGTCTTCCGCTGACAATCTACCATGCAGAGTGCGCCTCCAACCAGTCCATGCCAAGAATGGCATCAAGTCATGGAGCTGCAAGCCAAACATCTGGCTAGTAACTGGTGGCCCTGTACCTCGACAGTGACCCCTCCAAGTAACCAGGTACGCACAAAGTCACCCGTCGGCAGCTCAACTGCAAGGTCACAGGCCTGCTCTGAGGCAAACTCAGACAAGAAGCAAAGAACTCCTCAGAAGCAAACAGTGTGTGGCACCCGGATCAATCAAAACTCTAGCAGCTCTACCAGGATGGGAACCGTACTGACGACTAGATTAAGGCCTCCGCCTCCTCTCTGGTGATGTTCATCACCAGACTGCGTCCATGTCCTCGCTGAGGCTGCTGCTGCTGCTGACGCTACTGCTGCGGATGCTGGTACTGACCCTGGTGTTTGCTGCTGGCACTGCGCTGGCTGGGTGGATGTAACTGCGCTTGAGATGCCTGCTGCTACTCCTGCTCCTGCTGCTCCTCAACGAGCACTCTCTCCTGTAGTGACCCGGCTGCCCGTAGTGGTAACAACCCGAGTCCTGCTGGCTCTGCTCTGCTCCCTGCTACACAGACTACTCCACGGGCTGTTCTGGCTGACGTCGCTGCTGCTGTTGCCTGTACTGATGCCTGCCTCCATGAGAGAACAACTTCTTCAACTTCGAGGTCAGGCTCAGCACCGCCTGTCCCTGAAGAAGAAGAAGAAGAAACACTCCCTCGACTGCCCGAAGGGCGCTGGTATGGAGAAGACCTCGCCGAGCCTCCACTCTGCTGCGGCTGAAACCGACACTCCCGCTCCATGGCGGTGGCTCTCGCCACTGCCGTCCCCAAAGTGTCACAGAGGTGGCCAGCCATGGCCCACCTCAGCTCTGAGCATAGCCCGCTAATGAACTGCTCGGTACGAGCCTGCTCACTAGCTGCCACGTGAGGGACGTGTCGAAGTAGCTGCATAAACCTCTGGTGGTACTGTGCTACAGTCAAGTCTCCCCGCACCAACTCGTGGAACTGGTCCCTCCTCTCACGGCAAGCGTAGTCGGGGAAGAACTCGCTGTGAAAAACCACTAGGAACTCTGCCCAAGTGATATGGTCCAGCCTCCTGCCTTGAAACCTAGTCTGCCTCACAGCTCTCCACCACTCATGGGCTGACCCCTTCGCTGATACACTGCTAACCTGACCTGATCCAGCTCTGCACAGTCCATGGTCTTGAAGGTGCGCTCGAGCTCATGGACCCAAGTCTCTGCCCTGTCTGGATTACGGTCACCAAAAAAAGTCGGAGGCCGAAGACGAAGAAACCTCTCTAGAAGCTCCGTGCGGTCCTCGGGTGCTGCCGCTGCATCTTGAGTCTATTGCCGTACCACTGGGGGTACCTCTGGCTGAATCGGTGCTGCCTGCGGGGTCAGTGGTGGCTGCTCCTCTGCTACCATCTCTGCAAACTGCTGGCCTCCTACCGGCATCTGCTGGTACAGCTGGTACTGAGGGTACTGGGTGTTGTGTCCCTGGTTTTAATGATGTCATATTTGAAGTAAAGAGGTAAAGATTTTTGAGACATAACATTTGTCTTACAGGTACAACTCACTTATTTCAAGGAAAATTCAACATAACCAGATAAGGTCGACACTATCTGGAAGTTAGGTCAACACTAGTGGTCCCTTGATGTTGCATTGAGGTGATGTGATCAAGACAGGTCAATACCACTCTGAAAGCAGATCAACACTAATGGATTTCTCGGTGCGGTATTAAATAGAAGCAGTTTGATGAGTCGACACCAACTATGGATGAGTCAACACTATTTAGGAATTAAAGTGTTCTGTGAAGAGTAGTAATATGAGGTCGACGCTCTCCCTATATGAGGTTAACACTGCGATTTCATGTTCAGTGACTCATGTAGTATTTCAAGTGTATAAGTGTCGACACTGTATCTCTGAAGTGTCAACACTACTACACTTAGTTTTTTCATCAAAGCAGCCACCAGCACATAAGTGATGGGCATGTGATCCGAGATACATCGTTTGGGCTTTTCTGGTACACGTCACTCTCTTTCTAGAAGATACCATTTTCTTGGCGGCAAAAAGGTATCTCCCAAAAAGTAAGGGAATCTATTGAGGGGCCCACTACCTAAAATCCCGTGCAAGTCAAATAAAAAGAGTGAAGTGCTTTAGTTCGTTAGTGCTACTGCGTACCTTGGTGAAAAGAAAAGTGCAGAGCGGGAAAAGTGAGAAGAGCAGTGTTCTGGTTTCAGCACGAAAAGGCGATTTTAGCTTGGAGCAAAGATTTGAAGGATGTGCTGCTGAATCGAACAAATTTGATGATTCGATGGGTTGCTGCAGAGCTTTAAGAATAGGGGATCAGAATGCTTCATCGACATTGATGCTTATGATCCAGATGCAAAAATTGCCAGTGGAATTCATCTGAGGAGAGATCGAAATTGGAGCTGAGAATTGTTGCAATTTGAATCTAGATTCTGAGCAGAGAGTTGAAGATTTCTAAACACGTTCATTCATGCATCTTTCTACTTTATTCTTTTCAATTTCTTCTGAACATTGAAATTGTGTGTTGTCTACTTCTTTGTGAAGTAGATTGTGTTGATCCTTCACGTGCTATGATTGGATTATCCGGGTTGAAGCTGTGGATCAGCAGATTGTTCAAGTTGTGAGTCAGCAGATGTGATCAAGCTGTGTATCAGCAGGTGTACGAGAATCGCATACAGTTGTTCTCGTAGTGGTACCTCACTGGTTTACTGAGGGTGGACTAGGTCTCCTAATTGGAGCCGAACCACCTTAAAATTCCTATCTCTTGTGTGTGGTTTGCACCCTCTTTGCATCGAGTATTAGTTTCTATTTAGCATCCTCACTTCACTGGTTTTCAATTTTTTTTAATTGACATAAAATTCTAAAGATTCTCTATTCACACCCCCCCCCCCTCTAGATAATCCTTCTACACTTAACACTGGGGGTACTGCGGGTACTGCTGGCACTACGGGTACTGCCACGGACCCTGGAACATCGCTCTCCACCACTGCTCCATGACGGCCGGCGGGGCTAGGGCGGAAACCACTGCTGCTGTGGCTGCTACTACTACTGTGGCTCTCCCTGCCGCAATGGAACGCCCTGCGGCAGTGGGTCCCCAGGTTGCTCGAACTGCTGGGGCTGAGCGTCGATTAGCATGTGCTCGGCTGCAACTAACCCATCCGACTTGAACTCCTACGCTCCACCAGCTCACGAACCTGCCTGCGAGTGCGTGGAGGCATGTTCTGCAAACAGACAAAATAAGCAGTTAACAGATAAACACCAGCGTCTAGCATGTTTACTTGTACTTCCTAAGGACTTTACCCATTACTTATTTCCACTACATTCTGATAGACCCCTGAGCTCGGATACCACTGTAACGGCTCGGTGCTCGGATCCCCGATTCTCACCAAGGATCCGAACCGGCACCACCGCCCACGGGTCCGGAGACCCGAAGGACTAACAGATCAGTCTAACAAGATATGTAACAGAAATAAATAACAACAAATGTACTAAAGTGCACCACAAGTGAACGAAGAGTGTCCAACACTAAGTAACAGTCTAGTATAGTCCCAAAGTAAATAAAGTACAAGTGCTGAAATAAATGGAAAAGAACACGTCCCTTAGGAGCATACCCCGAGGGGGAAGTACAACTGCTAGGGGAAACACTGCCACTAGAGACGCTGACTATTGCGTGCCCGTCTCCTCAGTACACTGTGGAGGGAGCTGCTGTTAATTCTCACCTCAAAAACAGGAGTGAGCTTCACGAAGAAGCCCAATAGGGACTACCAATCTCCCACTGGTTCTAACAGCAAAATAGAATTAATTTGTAATAATTAAATAAAGCAGTAAAGTCTATTCTACTAATAGATTCAAGTGTGGAAGTGTGAAAGAAACTACACGATCGTCGGTCTATGCTACTCAGCGGAACTGGAAAACCCATGAACACCAAGGCACCACAAGAACCCAGCTGTAAACACAGACAGTAGAAACTGCCTGGATAAACACACTAGCTACAGAACGCTGCACTAGTCAGCCGTCAGGTGCGCCACGCGCCTTACCCTCGACCAATGGTCCATGTCTAACACCTCTCGTCGGAGTGAGATACGGAACTAAGAACAACACAACTGCCGTAGTCTAGCTGGACTACGGTCCCATGCCTGACCCGTCTAAATGGTTCCGGAATCATGTAGAGTGAGGCAGTGAGAAAAGGACTAGCTGGTCCACACCGTAAGAGCACCACACTACCTCGAAGAACCAGACCAGCTAAGAGAGCTCTACAAACGACTCTATGCCACTGTCCCCACCGTTTCCCCTTCTGCTCCAAGTCCGTGACTTGAGCCGCCCCCGCGCCTGGAGAACTCCCTCTAATAGACGTGCGGGGCTGGGGGTCCCAGGTAACAATAACAACCTGTCTCGTGGACAAGCCCTCAAGTGCCTAGCACCGGCCGAAGAGACTAGAGTAGCACTGCACTAGGAACAGCACAGGTGCCAAGAAAAACCGAGTCGCAGCGAAAGCGGAAAACTCTGAACTACAGGTTGCCAAGTCCCCTCTCAGACTGAGAAGGAAACACATATATTGTCGCCACCTGAAGGCAACACTCGGCCTGTCGCAACTTGGGTTAGGAAGGGGACGCAGAACCAGTTGCAACCATGTAGCGACAAGGATCTTGTCGCGACCAGAGGATCCAGGTAACAGCCTGAGACCCCAACCCACAATAGTGCAACACTGGAACAGAAGACGACAACCACCCTGTCGTGACCAGAACACGACAGGGTGGGCGTCACTTCCAGGGCACTGAAGGTGACGTGTCGGGGTGTCGCGACCTGGGTCGCGACGCTAACCGTGTCGGGACCGCAGGGTTTGCACGCCTGAGAACATCTTCTTCAGGCCAAACTCTACCCATACAACCATACCATGGGGAGGGGAACATGCATGGCGAAATAACCAGACTGTACAAGGCCAACCACCCACAAGAAACCCCATGCATGCATGAAAACCAAACTAGGCTCCATAAACTCACATGCACACATGATATCCTCACATGCACATCCCAACTCAAGCATGAAACCTCACTCACAAGCACAACCAGTAAACCACATGAAACATGGATCACATTGCACACCTAGCATGGATCCTAATTGGCTTGGAGATGGGGTTTGAAGGCGTAGCATGCTAGAACTAGGTGGAGGTTTGAGAAGTCCCTACCTCCAAATGAAGATCCACCCCAATTAGGGCCTTCTCGTAGGATAGCACCCCTCCACCTCCGAGCTCAAACGCTCCGAAAGCCGCCGTCCACGAGCCGAGCTCGACCTCCTCCTTCACGCACCAAGAGAAGAAGATCCACCATGCAAGAAGAAGGGGAAAGTGAGGAGAAGCACAAACACATACCCCACAATAGATCCATGCACTTACCTACACAATGCAAATCACACCCCACAAGGCCTTCCCAACTCCCCACGGAGCCACCAGCCGCTGGAATCGCCGGAGGGAAGAACACCAAGAGAAAGGCCAAATGGGGGTTCTGCTCTCGGCCAGAAGCACTTAACACAGATGATGAGAACGCGACATGTTGACTGTCACATTCCATGAAGTGAATGTGACACCAACATCGTCGCTATCTCATGGTCATGGTCAAACTGACCAGCGGAGATGCCACGTGTCGAGCTCGCAGGTCTGACACTAGATCGCAATGTTTGACCCATCTTCATCCCACTGTCAAAGGTTGACACCCGTCACCACAAACCTGACAGCAAGACGACAAACGCGCATGCTGCGGTCGAGGGTGAACGCGACAGCATGACCGTCATATTCCGAACTGGAACGCGATGACCAAACTGTCGCCTTCATAAGGCGATAGCCCAAATGTCGCTACCTCCAACAGAAGGCGACTGACCATGGCAAGGAGGATGTTACAATGGGGACACCTATCTCACCTATATGTTAAAGCAAGTATGAGTCTTCCAAAAAGACCCAGCAAGCAACCTAAAGACACATCCTTACACATATCACATACATACTATTCTTTTAAACAATGAGAGAAATATATGTCACATGATTCATTTCAATTAAGCAAATTTACATGATTAACCTATGGCATGCTTTCTACACATAATATTTAACTTGATTCACTATGTCAAATTCAATTCATATCATTACATAATTCTACACAATTGGATCATGGAATTATGCACATAGTAACTAACAATCTTAGTATGATATCTAACATTTTTCACATGCTTTTATGACACACATCCACACATTTTTCTTGCTGTTTAACATAAATAAATTCATTCAAATGGTTTCACATCTTTTCATATGGTCTCATATTCACATAACACTATCACATGTTCATATTGCACATATACACATTTTTTCACACTTTTTTACACTTTAATTGCCGGGACACCGTCCGAACCACCATAAAGGACACACATTCACATAACACATACCCGTCACCTAAGCAATACAGCGACGATTCTTGTAACTGTGCAGAACTAGGAGAAGCCATCTCCATCCTAACCAGTGGTACTTATCCACCTCCAGGATTTCATCCTGATGCCCACAAGATATCACATCACAATGAGCCTTCCCTAGGGACTTTTCTACAGTATGGCTCCATAGCCCTCTAGTGTAACGACTCGACCTCCTAGACCCCCGCCAGGGACACCGAAGTTCGTGTCGCCACCCACAGATCTGAAGACCCAAAGGGTTAGAAGAAATAGTCTAGTGAGATATGTACTAAATTTAAATAACTATAACAAGATATACAATATACAACATGTCCCATGTAAAAGTATAGGTACAAGAAGAAAGGTGTAGTCCTTAAGGGGCATACCCCGAGAACTTGCAAAGCACAACTCTCAACTCACTTAGGTACAAGAGCTCACAACATTCGCTCTCACTGTTGCTGACAACACACGGCACCACAGCCACCTCCGCAACCCGTCCGACACCGAGCTCGGGCGACGACGAGCCCCTAGCTGAAGGAAGTAGGGGGGTGAGCCTCACGAACAAGGCTCAGTAGGGATTACTAGTCCCTCACCGGCCAGAGCAGCAGGAACTCTGAAAATAGGAAACTACCCTAGAAAGTTGTAAAGTGAGGAACACCTACAGCAGGGTACTACTAAGTAGCGGAATAGAACAATGCAATGCCACGACCACCAACCAAGGTCGTGACACACACACGACTCCCGCAGAAACCAACGAAGTCAGGCACAAAGCGGAAGCAACCCTCGGCACACCCGCCGAGACCACGCAACAACCAAGTGAGAACAACGTCTCACCATAAGCAAGGCCACCTCAGACCTCCACAAGGTCGAGGGCCCAAAACCAGACCACCCCGGACCCCAGACACACCGCGAGGTCGGGAAGCCACACGCACTTGTGCCACCACGGACTGGCACCCAAGAACGGGACTACGGAACCGAGAGGACACCGAAGCGGAAACAACCAGAAGCACGGGCCAACAACGCCCACGGAAGCTACACACGGCCAGGCCATAACCACCGTGCAGGCTCGAGTAACGAGTCATACTTGGAAACGTCGTGAGGAAATACCGTCACAACAACAGCAACCAAGCCACTGCCGCTAGCAGCCAAGAGGGGGACACCCTCCGCGGAAGAGTGAGACAGAGCCACCACATAAACACACAAATGCACGCAACACCGCAGCCTGGCCAAGCTGCGGTCCCATGCCTAGCACCACTATGTGGCTCCACAACCAACGCAGAGAGAGGCAGTGAGACAAAGGACTATATGGGCCACGCCGGGAAGAAAACACCTCGACAACCTCGGTGTCCCACCCCAGACAAGAGAGCTCTACAAATGACTCAGCGCCATTGTCCAAACCTCATTTTCCCCTCCGTTCTAGAGTCCGCCAACTCGGCTGCCAACTCGAGCACGCTCGTAGACCAAAGCACTCCCTCAACAGGCTCCCGAGGATGGGGGTCCCAGACAATGGAGACAACCTTTGGAACGGGACAAGCCCTCAAGAGCCAGCACCGGGTGAATAGGGGGGGCAAGCATAACAAGAACCACGCCGAACTGCTGGCTTGTAACCCACGACAAGCCCATCAAGCAAGAGGCACGCACGGACGAGCCAGAACCTCAGAACACCACCAGTCGGTACGAAAAACCCGTCGCTCTGCTAATATTGATTGACTGTCGGTTATTCGATTATTAGGCAGACACGACCCTCCTGGCACCGCTTCCAGGACACGGCCACGAAGGTGTCACCTTCGGTCACTAAACGCAGGGAGGTAACGTACCGCGTTCACCACCAGAAGGTCCTGAGGGCAAAGCCTACCCTAGGGCACACGCCGACAGGCCAACAGGGGCCACGTAAACACCCGAGACAATATGGGTACTGTCGCGACCTCCAAGTCCATCGCGATACCATCGCGATGGGGAAAGGTACCACGATAGCAACCCTGTCGCGGAGGGGCGAAGCGTCGCGATAGCAACCCTGTCGCAACAGGAAAACACGTCGCGATAAGCAAACGCATCGCGATAAGGTCATGCCCGACCGGGCAGACGCCTCTTCTGGTGTCGCAATGCACACCACGGTCGTGACACCAAAGAGAGGCATACCCACGGGATGCTCCATCCCGGAAACCGCCCACAAGCCACACACATCACCACACGAGGGAGGGGAGCATGGAGAAGCAGTAAAGACTAACTACAAACCCCGAGGGCTCCCAATCCACCCGGATCAAGAAGATTTCAAGCAATCCCTACCTAAATGAAGCGAACCCCAATAGGGCCCTTCAAGTCGGATTGGCCACCTCCTCCTCGCTCCACGCAAGCTCCACAACGTCGGGACACAACTCATGGCCCTCCTCCTCGCCTGAAATGCACAAAGGGGAAAGAGGGAGGCGGAGCACCGCTGGAGGGGGAGAAGAGAGGGGAAAGAGGGAAATAGGGGGAAGGGTCGCCCGCTAAGGCCTTAAGCCTTCGGCACCCAAGACGCAACGGGCGACGCGTCACGTTAAGGACTTAACGTGATGGGTCAATGCACCGCGACAAGAACACGTCCCCCAGGGATGCCACGACAACGCGACAGGTCGTACTGACACACCTGCCACCCTGACAGCATCAGACGACCAAAACAACAGAACACTGTCGTGACCCATTGACCGCTCGCGACAATGAGGCGCGACGAGAAAGCCGGGTGCGACAAGAACGCGATGCACACGTTCGTCGCGACAAGGATAACTATCGCGTCGGACACCCACGACGTGACACTAACACGTCGCCTAGCCTGGACGCGTTACTGGCCAGTCATCCAAGACACCAGATGGAAAGCGGGAAGTTGGGTCTTACATCCTACCCCACTTAAAACGATTTCGTCCTCTAAATTAAGGCACGCCTAAAAGATCCCGAGGCACGAAACGAAGCATAGGGAGCAACGTAAGACCAATGCGGATAAGCCACTAAGTCTCAACACGACTTCCGCATGGCAACAATCGCATAGCCAAACACGCGCGGAGCACACGAAGCGCGGGTGCGAAGAGCCACTAAGTCTTACCACGACCTCCTCATGGCAACAACCACACCGCCAAATGCGCGCGGGCATACGAAGTTGGAAAACCAACGGCTCACACAACGGGCTCCAAACATGGGTGGGCACACCAAGCCGAGAAACCAACAGCTCACACTAGCCACACATGGGGTGCCCAAATGGAACGACAACCCACAAGTGCTGTGACCAACGCCAAATCTGGCCCGAACAGCAGAAAACACCAGCCGAAAACCACACGGCTGCAGCCACCAACAGACCCGCTGTTGGGCTAACCAACCATCAACCCACTCTGTTGCAGCAAGGCCCGATAGAGGACGCAGTTGGTAGCAGCAACACGAGAAACACCGGTCAGCAACTCACTCTGTCACCAGTAAGACTCGACAGAGCACACAGTTGCCGACAACAATCCATAAAATGTCTGAGAGTCAAGCACAACACTCAGGGGGAATAGCCTCACGCTACTAGAAGTAGCTAGCATTAATCACCAGCCCAACCGAAAAGCCACGCAAGTGACGAGAACCATAGCAACATCACGCTCGCGGAGGATCCGCAACACACGGAACGACGTCCACAGTCACCACTAGGTCTCACCCAGACCTTCCTCACAGTCTCGACAAGGACACCAAACACATGCGGAGCCACAAAAAAATTGGGAGTTACACGCTCCACAACGTGGCACACCGCAACGAGAACACGAAAGACGTCTGAGGTTAAGCCGAAACTGGACACCTCACAATGTCGATAAACCATGTGGTCGAGTACTAGCAAGCCAATAAGCCTCACTGTCACCAGACAAACCGACAGGGACTCTGCCATCGGCTTCCAAACTCACTAATACCACGCACATTGGAGAACCCATGAGGAATTTGGCAGCACACCCGCCACGCGCACACAGAAGCTCAGCGTGGGTACCAACGTGCCATCCACAAGAAAGATGCACAACCACACGGCAACTGAAACAACCGCAGAGGTCGATGACAACACGTCGACCTCAAAGGGACCCAAACCGAAGTAGGGTACCACAACCAAACACACTCGCTCCCAAAGCAAGAAGGAAAACCTGGACATAAGCCACTACCAAAGCCTGGCGTACCACCAATAGGGCTACCTAGACAAGGCAAAGCAGCCACCCCACAGCGGTAACGGTACAACCACAAGGCATAGGCCAGCACACATGTCCTAGAGGTGGAAAGCTCAACGCCCCCAACACCGAGCGAAGTCGTAAAACGACACACAATCTCACGAACAGGCACACGGCACAACACGTGGTGTTATCACAAGCACAAGAGCCACCCCAAGGTACAACACAATGCACCAAGGCTCCGATGGCACAAAATAAAAAACATTTGAGCACGAGCACATGCTGCTACCATACGCACAAAACTAAGCAAAGTGTAACACAGTGCACCAGTGGCCGAAACAACATGGCTAACGGGAAGGACTCTCCACAAGAGACCTACAAAAGCCACACGCAAAGAACGCAAGCCTGAAAGGGCACAAACAGGCCACGCCGGCCCCATTCCTTGAGGCACAAAACACGAAGCATCGAAAAATGCTCAAGGTGCAGCACACACAACAACACCAACGGACCGAGATGACACAGGGCCCATCGAAGGGGACTCTTCACCAGAGACCCACAACAGAAGCACATGGAAAGCCGACAACTTCAAGAAGACTACGTCGGCTCAAAAGGCACACCAAAAACCTGGAACACTGACTCTGCCACACGGGGAGCGAAAAACACAGCGACTCCCTAGCGCGCAAGAGTAAGAAGCACCACCTCTATCGCGACCGATAGAGAGGCCAAACACCAAGACGATGACACGAAAAAGCCTCCAAGGCACAAGCCGAGGCACAGTTGAGCATACACTGAAATAATACTTGCACGAGCAAGCCAACCAAGAAAACCAGTGCACAGTAGAGCAACACTCACACATGCAACCCAACAAGAAAATGGTACTACCTCACCCCAAACCAACAGGACCCAATGCCCCAAATTGTTCAGGCAGGCAGCAAGAAACAATCACAACGACAAATGGCATGAACAGGTCCACTGACCCACTATGCCACAAGGAAACGACAGCACGAGGGGAGCAGCCAGCTCAACCCAAAAATAACTCAAGGGAAGATGACTCCACTAGAAGGTCGCAACGATGCGCACCCTGGAAACACAACACCACAGTGGAGCATCACCACCCCGAGCAACCAACAGAAAGTAGAGGAAGGAGACACACACAACGAGTCTCTTCCACATACAAGAGGAAAATCCATAACACAAGACTGACACTTCCACAAGAAGCACAGCCAGCCAAACACCCACGGCACTCATCAGACCACCATCTGCAAGAGCACGTAGGGTGCAAGAAACGAAGCAAACCACCCGACCACGGGGACACACGAAGTCCCACCAGCACAGCCGAGAAACTTAGAAACGAACAACGAGACAAGCTGGCCAACACGACAGCAAGACGCATAGCCAAGAGCACAACACCTTGACTGAGAACACCCAAGCAGACTGTAACATAGACAGTCCAACAGGTAATAATGGCAGCTCATCACTACAAAGAGAGAGAGCAGCGACCACCAAAACAACATGAAGCTGCTTTGGGGAGAACCTCCACTCAAAAGCGCAAGAGACATCCTGGGAGAACCTCACCAGAACATAGCCCAACCAAACGGCACACTTCGAGCCACAGGGGCAACACAACGGTGCCCGAAACGAACACAGAGCACTCTTGGGAAGAACCTCCTCCACAGAAATGAAAAAAGGCGATCCTGGGAAGAACCTTCACCAGAACGCACAACCCAAACGACCAAAACAACACGGACCTTCAGAGAGAGCACCGCAGCAAGCAAAACTGCAAGAAGCAACGCAAGCCGATCCTGGGAGAACCTCCACCAGAAACACCAAGGCACAGTTCTGGGAAAACCCTCCAGAACGCACCAGCCAAATCAACAGCATACCTCGCCCTGAGCCAGCACACCAACAACAGAACGAGCACGAAACAGCCCTGGGAGAAACCCTCACCAAGACACACAACAACGGTTCTGGAAACCTCACCAGAACACACAGGCAACCAAGCGATGCACCGCAACCCAGAGGGCAACGCAAAAACAATTAGAAACGAGCATAACACAGTTCTGGGGAAACCTCACTTCCGCCAAAACCAACAGAGAAAGACTCCGGAAGCACCTCACGAGAGCTCGCAACTAGCCAGCACAAGGCCGACAAACAACCACAGACAAGTGTCACAGCTCTCAACCAGCGATGCAACACGGCACATAGAACATCTGCTTAGCTCGAGCAACGATGCCGACTAAGCAGAGCATAGCGCACAACAACGCACAGACATGAAACCACACACAAGACCAACACAGCACACACCCCTACAATAGGGGAACAGCCAACAAGGCAGGGACACTTTGACTGGTTCCACAGACAACAACCCTACACTGGTGAAGGCCACACCACACACAAGCTCTCTCAGCCACAGCGGCACACACGCACCCAAATGCGCCGAAGACTGCCAAGAGCACCGTGCTTGACTTGCCTGCAAGCGTCCTCCACACGGAGAAGACCACTGCCAGCGAGTCACCGCCAATCGCGCCACACGGAACGAATGCACCGAGCGACCACACTCGCCACGCTCGAGGAACGGAAATAGCTGCAACCCTTCTGCAGCACGCACACGAACCTTGCAGGGAAGCCACACACCTGCAAAACAATTCAAAGCACAAGCCTAACACTAGTCGGACGGTGTCAACAGCGTACTAGTACTTTTCTTTGGGACAGCTGTAGTTATTAACTCATTACCAATCTCAGTAGACCCACGCTCTGATACCAACTGTAATGACCCGACCTCCCGAACCCCCCGCCAGGGACCCCGAAGTTCACGTCGCCACCTACGGATCCGAAGACCGGAAGGGTTAGAAGAAATAGTCCAGTGAGATATACTGAATTTAAATAACTATAACAAGATATACAATATACAACGTGTCCCAAGTAAAAGCACAGGTACAAGAAGAAAGGTGCAGTCCTTAAGGGGATACCCTGAGAACTTGCAAAGTACAACTCTCAACTCACTCAGGTACAAGAGCTCACAACACTTGCTCTCACTGCTGCTGACAACATACGGTGCCACAGCCGCCTCCGCAACCCGTCTGACACCGAGCTTCCACGACGATGAGCCCTAGCTGAAAGAAGTAGGGGGTGAACCTCGCGAACAAGGCCCAGTAGGGATTACCAGTCCCTCACCGGCCAGAGCATCAGGAACTCCGAAAATAGGAAACTACCCTAGAAGTTGTAAAGCAAGATTCACCTAAAGCAGGGTACTACTAAGCAGTGGAACAGAACAATGCAATGCCACGACCACAAACCAAGGTCGTGACACACACATGACTCCCACAGAAACCAACGGAGTCGGGCACAAAGCGGAAGCAACCCTCGGCATACCCACTGAGAACCACGCAACAACCAAGTGAGAACGACGTCTCACCACAAGCACGGCCACCTCAGACTTCCACAAGGTCGAGGGTCCACAAGCAGAACCACCCCGGACCCTGGACACACCGCGAGGTCGGGAAGCCACACATGCCGGTGCCATCACAGACTGGCACCCAAGAACGGGACTACAGAACCGAGAGGACACCGAAGTGGAAACCACCAGAAGCACGGTCCAAAAGGCCACAAACAACGGCCCACGGAAGCTGGACACGGCCAGGCCATAACTGTTGTGTAGGCTCAGGCAACGAGTCATACTTGGAAACTTCGTGAGGAAACACCGTCACAACAACAGCAACCAAGCCACCGCCGCTAGCAGCCAAGAGGGGGACACGCCATCCACACCCTCTGCTCGCCAGCCTAGCTCCTACCTCCCCTCTGCAAAAGAGCGAGACAGAGCCGCCAAAAAAACACACAAAAGCACACAACACTGCAGCCTGGCCAAGCTGTGGCCCCAGGCCTAGCACCACTACATGGCTCTAGAACCAACACAGAGAGAGGCAGTGAGACAAAGGACTATCTTGGCTGTGCCGGGAAGAAAACACCTCGACAACCTTGGCGTCCCGCCCCAGACAAGAGAGCTCTACAAACGACTCAGTGCCGCTATCCAAACCTCATTTTCCCTCTGCTCTAGAGTCTGCCACTCGAATGCCAACTCGAGCACGCTCGTAGCCCAGAGCACTCCCTCAACATGCTCCGAGGATGGGGGTCCCAGGCAACGGAGACAACCTCTGAATGGGAAGAGCCCTTAAGTGCCAAGCACCGGGTGAACAGGCGGGGCAAGCACAACAAGAACCATGCCGAATCGCTGGCTTGTAACCTACGACAAGCCAGCAATCAAGAGGCACGCACGGATGAGCCAGAACCTTGGAACACCACCAGTCTGTACGGAAAACCCGTCGCTCTACTAATAATCGATTGACCGCCGGTCAATCGATTATTAGGCAGACACGACCCTCCTGGCACAGCTGCCAGGACACGGCTACGAAGGTGTCACCTTCGGTCACTGAACGTAGAGAGGTAACCTGCCGCATTCCCCACCAGAAGGTCCTAAGGGCAAAGCCTGCCCTAGGGCACACGTCGACATGCCACCGGGGCAACGGAAACACCCGAGACAACATGGTACTGTCGCACCCTCCAAGACCATCGTGATACCATCACGATGGGGAAAGGCACTGCGACAGCAACCCTATCGCGACGGGGTGAAGCGTCGCGACAGTAACCTTGTCGCGACAGGAAAACGTGTCGCGACAACAATCCTTATCGTGACAGACAAACGCGTCACGATAAGGTCGCGCTAGACCGGGCAGACGCCTCTTCTAGTGTTGAAACGTACACCACGGTTGTGACACCAGCAGAGAGGCAGACCCACGGGATGCTCCATCCCGGGGCCGCCCACAAGCCACACACATCACCACACGGGGGAGGGAGCATGGAGAAGCAGTAAACACTAACTACAAACCCCGAGGGGATCCCAATCCACCCGGATAGAGAAGAGTTCAAGCAATCCCTACCTTAAATGAAGAACAAACCGCAATAGAGCCCTTCACGTCGGATTGGCCACCTCCTCCTCGCTCCACGCAAGCTCCACGACGTCAAAACACCACTCACGGCCACCTCCTCACCTAAAACGCACAAAGGGGAGAGAGGGAGGCGGAGCACCGCCGGAGGGGAGAAGAGAGGGGAAAGAGAGAAAGAGGGGGAAAGGGTTGCCGGTCAAGGCCTTAAGCCTTCGGCACCCAAGACGCGACGGGGCAACGCATCACGTTAAGGACCTTAATTAACTCGACGAGTCAACACACCGCGACAAGAACATGTCCCTCAGGGACGTCGCGACAACGCGATAGGTCATACTGACACACCTGCCACCCTGACAGGCGTCAGACAACCGAAACGATGGAACACTATCGCGACCCATTGACTGGTCGCGACAACGAGACGCGATGGAAAGCTGGGTGCGATAAGAACACGATGCACACGCTCGTCGTGACAAGGATGACTGTCACGTCGAACACCCACGACGTGACACTAACGCGTCGCCCAGCCTGGATGCATTAGTATCCAGTCATCCAAGACACCATACGGAAAGTCGGGAAGTCGGGTCTTACATCTATGGTAGTAGTGTCTATCTCGGCACATATTACACTATCTCACTTAATCGCATGGTTTCATTCACTTACATGCACTATTTAACCCATTCACATGCACTTTAAAATCATACATACCTCAGTTACAAAACTCAACGTGAATGTTTCACAGTGGCAATTAATCATAATAGTACCTAAACATGCTACTAAACATTGGAATTACATTATCCAAATTAAAGATGCTTAACCATGGCCTAATTACCCTTGTTAAAAGCAAATAGTACCCATGGGTGTCAAAATAGTATCAAATTTTAACCACAGACTCTATACATGCAATATGCCATATGTCTATTTTTCAGAATTTTGAAAGTGTAAAACTATTTTTAACATTTTAAACAGATTTCATGTAAATTTAGCAAGATATTCACTTTAACATGGTAAACAGTAAAACAGTCGGTTCTAACAGGTCTAAAACATGAAAACAGTAACCCTAAGATCATGATAATTTTCTGTAACATTAGCATACAGTAAAACTAATTATTCAGAGTTAAACACTGTCAAAACATGCATATTTTCTCATAACAGAAATTATACTAATTAAAATCATGCTCAGAAATTCGACAGAAACTCATGATCTGACCTAAAAATAGTACCTGACCAACCATAATTTTTACAACATGTACATATATCCAAAAGTCTGAAAATCATCACATAGACATGACAAACACAGTTCTGTGAAAAACAAAAGAACTTGGCGGCAAGGGCCTTGCCGTCAAGGCGGGTTAATTGCACAATCTACTACCGTCAACTCAGGAACTTGGCAGCAACAAGGTTGTCGTCAACCTCCTGTTTGCAGAAGTGCAAACCAACTCAAATAAAAGAGAGAATTGTGGGTTCCAGGACACGAAATAAAATCTATAAAAATACCTAGAACCTAGGGGACATGTTTAGGGATAATACCCCTCAGTTACTTGCCTGGAATAAAATCTCTAAAGGGTTCAATTTGTCAAAGAAGCCCTCTTCGGCCAAGCCAAGAAGGTGCAATTCCGGCCAAAATCCGATCTTCACACCTGCACAGAAGGCCCTCCGGAGTCGGGGAAGCTTCAAACAACCTAGGAGCTCCTTCCAGTCGCAGAAGATCGCCAAAAGACCCACTCAAACGCTGGATGAAGTCACAAAAAACTCTAGTTTTTCTCTCAACAAACCCTAGCTTTTCCTCTTAACCAAAGAGTATAAACCTAGCCGAAAAACTTAGGTTATATAGGGTTAAGAATCCAGATGCGCCAAGCATTAGGACTCCTAACTGTTGGGATTGGGTTTCCTAATCAGACCCTGAAGAAAATGCAGTCGTTTTAAATCTGGAATCGCAAACCAAGTTAGAGAAGTAAACGGTCACTTTACTGCCGTTAAGCAGGAAGTAGGCGTCAATCAATTTGGACGTCTATATCCCCTGACCTTGGAGTCAACGGCACACAAGTTGCCGTCAACCTGCTATTAACGTCAGGGGATGTTGACGTTAACCAGGGATTTCAGATAGAATCGAAATACATCAAACCAGCATATATATGCACAAAACATATAAATACAACATGCACAAAATTAATATACATACCATGTACATAAACAAGTAAATATCATATGCACAGAATTAAACAAACATAATATAAACAGAATTCGAGGGCCTTACATCCGGCCTCATCTTTTTCGCCACCAAGTCAGGAAGTGTGGGGACTTGGGTGGCCATGTAAGAGAAATGAGAGATAAAGTGTTCGGAGACAATGTCAAAGTTAACAAGATCGGATGCAGATAAGGAGGTGAACCACCTCAAAGCCTCCCCTTCTAACGATTGTTGGAAGAGGTGAAGCATGAGGACCCGATCATATAGCCACCGGTGGGAATCCATGAGAAATCCAGCAAGATGGAATTGGGGGTCGGAGGTCCCGTCATACTTGTGGTATTTCGGGGCCTTAAAACCGGGGGAAAGTAAGCATTTGGGAGCTTGCAATAGTTTTGAAGGGAATGAGGCTTGGATTGTAACACCCCAAAATTTTATTTAATGAAAATTTAGATAAATGTGATGATTTTGGTTGACAAACACAATCATTTATATGGGATATAATTGTCTTTACTTTAGGAATTATCTTTATATTAATAAAATTGTTACAGTGTTGTATTCTGAGGTGCGCACTCCGACAGGGCGTCACTGGAATTCTGTAATGGAATTGAAATCTGAAAATACCATAATTTCCAAAAAAAAATATGCTGATATTAGAAATGTAAATATCTAAAATTATTGACATGCGGATATCAAGATTAAGCCGATGCAATGATTTTCCGAGCAATTTTTTCTAGGTGAAAAATTAATTCTAAAAATTAAACTAAAATCACCATAATTTGTAAAACCTTCCTATTAGCTTATGTTTGAAATCTCAACTTGATTGGACACCATTTGAGTGTAAAAATATAGGGATAATTGGACTAGCTGAATTATCTCCTATTTACGTTAACTATTTTTTTGAAATAATTGCTTACGTAGCTTTAGCTACGTAAGGCTCATCTCACCATGGGTAAAAAGCTTACACGTAGTTTACTACGTGTGAGTGGGGTAAAACCCCAAGGTAAACGTGGCTTCGGAGGGGAGAGATGGCTTTTTACGGTTACACATGTATGGCTACATGCCATACATGCATGGAACTAGGAGTTTATATAAACTCTCCCTTCACCCTTTGTATGGACTTTTCCACCACTTGCTCAAACTTCCACTTTCCTACTGCTGCTCCTGCCATAGCTGCTGCTGTTGCTTTCCTGTAGTTGTGATGCTCCTGCTGAAGTTTCTTCTACTGCACCTGCTGTGGATATTGCTCCCACAAGTCTTCTTCTTCCTACTGCTGCTAGCTCTCTCATTGAAAAAAGAGATGGACCTCCACTTTTCTTAAGTCAGGTAGGACTTCTCTCCTTCTTGTCTCTTTCTTTCACCAAGAACTTTGTGTTATGTCTTACCACGTTCCTATCCTGACTTGTGATTAGTAAAACTACCAGGAATAGTTTTCTTCTTTGATTGTTACGCATTGTTTAGTTATGCTCGTGTGTATAGCTAGAGTTCATGTATTCTTGACATGAACTCTCCATTAGATGCAAGTAAGAAGCTCTTAGAAGAGTTACACATCCCACGATCTTCCTTTCATAAAATATCATGTCATCCATGTTGAAAAGTCTGTACTTCCATTGTTCTATTTCTTTTCCCTCATGTAAGTGGTTGTTTAGGAATGTAAGAAATATTCATTAGGTGTTGTGTAATTGTACAAAGAATCATGGGAACACTTAGAAGAGTCTTCAGAGGTGATGTTACACCATTTCTGGAAGATCCACCTATGACTGTCGATAGTTAGACTTCATCTGTCGACAGGTATCAAGCTTCCAGAACCTAGAAATTTTGAACCACCAGTAGCTGTCGATAGATAGACTTCATCTGTCGACAGATGGCATCCATCTGTCGACAGCCACTGTAAGGCCCCGAATTTTCTTTGTCCTACTTGTATTTTATGTATATGATGTTTGCTCGTTCTTGCATAAATGGCGTACATGAAAATTGTGCATATTATAATTATAAATTTCGCATGTGTATATGCGGGGATGTATATTATTATTATGAATACAAGTAATTGGCCATTTTGTATAAGGTATCTATTTAAATATATACATGTACAATCTAAATATTGAGAATATCCTATACTACCTATTTCATGGATATTGTGTGAGAGGTATGTATGATGTGCATATGTGTATGTAATATGTATGTTATCTTATGTGTGTGATAATTGTACACCTAATTCTACATACATAACACCTGGTATACTTATGTACGCATGTGTGTGTTTGGTTGTAAACATTGTTCATTTGCATAGTGTAGTTAATGTGTATATTGTACTTCGTACATTGCATGTACATATGGAGTTCAAGTATGGTAGGTGTATTTAGTAATGTGTATCGTAATTCTATATTCCTCATGAATAACATGCATGTATTCTTAGGAAATTTTGGGTGAGAATAGGCAATTAGCTAAATTGTGCATATGTGTATATTAGAATTCCACGCATTAGTATTTAAGTAATGTTGTGCAAGTTAATCTAGTTACCGGTGTGCATGTTGTATCTATCTATTTCATGCATAATGTACCTATGTATGTATGGGTATGATTAGTTGTAAAAAATTGGATGTTTGCAAGGTATAGCGGTGTATACGTTATACTACATAGGTTTCATGTACATATATGTATGGATTAAACATGGTTCTGCATGATTTTAAGTTCTGGCGGAAGGGCCAATTGGCATCAACATGGGTGGACGCCCACGAGGTGTCGTCGTCCATATCGATGGACGCCAAACCTTAAGTAGCCATCCATATAGGTGGACATTTACTTCTCTGACCTGCATGCGTTGCAGACCCCGAAATCCTGGAAGAAGGAAGCTCAGCCATTGGGGAGCTGTCCCCAACGGCTTTGAGCCTTTTCCATCACTCTGCGGGAAAGGAGAGACCCCTCTCCTTTAAACCAAGCTCCTCGTGCACCAGAAAGAGCTCTCTTTGGGCTCTTTGCAAAGAGGAGAGAAAACTAGCAAGCTGTGAGGAAGTTTGGACTTTGCATGCCTTGATCTGACGATTTGGAGCTTCATCGGCATTCTATTGCAACTGGAGGCTAGAGGGGACCAAGGAGAAGGCTTCCCCACCACTGGTTTAGCATCTGCATCGACCAAGAACCCGGAGGAGTGGTGTTTGGAGGCTTCTTGGGACTGCCCAAGGAGAGCTTCAACAGCAACATAGATCCCTTTGGAGGTTTTTAGAAAGGCAAGTAATCTATAGATCTCAATCCTATACATGTGCCCTAGGTCCCAGCATTTTCTGGATTTTTCCTCGCGTCCTGGATTCCCCCATTCTGCTTGTATAGGAGCTCGGGTCTGTGTTTTGCACAGACCTGAACTTGAAGGCATGATCCATGGCCGTCAAGATCTTAGATTAGCGGCCAACGATATTGCCGTTAAAGCGCCATTAACGTCCAGACGATGCCGTTAAGTTCTTCAGGACAGAACAGTGAGCGGTTCTCCCTTTTATATGATTAATTTTCGAAGTGTTTTCGAATGAGGATATAATGTAGTCATATATGTTGTGTAAAATAGACCATGGGATGCATGTGATATTTTCTGTGCTTTTTGGTGAATGGCCTGGATTGTTAAAATATTGAAATACATGTTGGAAAATGGATTTTTGCATGTTCTCCCATAGTTTACATGATCCCTGAAGAATGGGATACCCTAAGTTTTTCTAAACCATGTATCTACGAATCAGTCCTGGCCCTAAAATTTGAGAATTTCTCCATGACTGTGGGATTTACTGTAATTTCTGTTTTGGAAATAGAAGACATGTAGTAGGATTTGTAAAATTTACAGTAATTGAGTGTGGTGCAATAAATCCGGGGAAAATTCCTATGATGATGAGTATGTTAGGTTCAGGGCCGTGAACTGTCAAATTGGATATTCATGTTATGTTCATGTTAAATCGAATTATGAACGAGCATGAGATTGCATGTTTTAATTTCTGTAAATGTAATATGATTCAGACAAATATGAAAATTTGCATGTGTGATTATAAACATGAATTTGTCCATGGTTAAAATCTCATGTTATTTTGATAATAGTAAGTATTGTTATGGATTTTCAATGAGAAAAATAAAGGGACTATGTGAGCATGTTAATTGTGATTCGATGTGATTCGGTAAATTTCACTATGATTAAATCTGTATTATGTTATTTAGCAGTTGCCATAGTAAGGTTAAAATCAGTAAATGAAAGCTTATGTGTGTATGAATTATGTAGAAGGGTGTGCAAGCATGAGAAGTGTGAAACAAGTGATATATGTGTATAAAATGGTTAAATGTGACAAGAGAAACAATGGTGCCCATAAGACACTGCCACCTTAGATGCTTGGAGCTGTACTGTAGTAGTGCCCCTACGGGAAAGCTCAATATGATATGTGATACCCTAGAGAAGGGTCTTGATAAAGTGTATACCCTGGCAAAGGGTCTTGTGAAATCCTGGAGGTGGACAAGTTCCACTGGTAATGGTCGGAAGGGCTTTCCCCGGATTCTACAGGAACTGAAGACTTATCACTGTGCCGGTGATTAAGTACGTGAATGTGAATGTGTGTGTTATGTGATCGTCTAATGGTGGTTTGGGTTGTGTCTTGGCATTATGTGAAAATGAGCATAAGTGTGATGTGAAAAGTATATATGTGTTCATAGCACAAGGTATGTGCGAGATATGTGTAAATGTGGCACATGTTATGTGCAAAAGTGAAATGAAAGAAGTATGTGATGTGAAAGAGGAAATAATGGGAAATGTGTATAAGTATTGTGTGATAGAACAAAAGTGAGTATGTGTGAAAGCCAATGTTAAACATATGGTTGTATGTAACGAGAGAATAGTATAAGTGTAAATGGCAATAGTGTTAATTGATATTTTGTTTATTGATGTGTATAAACGTGTGTTATTATCCTCATGAATTAGATTATTCCTCTGTGTGTATGTGTTGATGTATTAATTGCCAAATGCTAAAAGTGATGTTACTATTAGTACCAAAATGTAAGTATATGCTTTCATATTCATGGAATTTGAATTATTGGATGTACATGTGTTTAGTACTATGTTGTGTAGTTAAAAGTGATCCCTATGCGAAGGAAATATCAATGTGATAGAATTTGTATAAAATCAGCAAGCTAAATGTGAAGTAAATCGTTATGATTGCATGTGAAGTGAGTTAGAAATCATGCTAGGAGTGCTACCTATCTTGTATATGTTACAATGGTTAGTTGTGCAAACATTACAATGACTTGGGTAAAGTATAAAAATGTGTGAGTATATATTTTACTCGTGTTAATGACACCATGATGTTAGTGATCTTGTTAGATTTTAGTTTTACATGTGTTAGGATAATTGTTTAATAAATTCCCTGTGCAATTGTTTAGGTTAGAGCATGATCATGTGTGATGTTGACTGCTGAAATTTTATTGTGTTAATTGATAAAAAGCATGTATGTATTGAATCTTAAGTTACTTGCTGAGTCTATTGTGTAGACTCACTCTTGCTAAACATTTTAGGAAATTAGCAGCAGAGGAGCTAGCAAGACTCGAAGTGGAGTTGGACTAAGTGATTGAAGATTGTAATTTATCTTTCATAGTATGTACTGCTACAATTGAAATTGAATTTTGATCAAATGTACTTGGAGTCGGCTATGTATTTGGGAATATTACGCTTATTATCTCTTGTTGAACTATATAGACTGTGGTATGTGGATTGAAAAGTTGATGGAATAAGATTCATTTAAATTCCGTTGCATTATTGAAATCTATTTGTGTATATCTCAGCTCACTTGTTACTTGTTGGGGTATTCTCCCCTGTAGCGGCTTGCTCTTATCCGATGTGGGTTGCTATAACCGTACCGGGTGGAAGTGGGTCGTTGCAGAGATGGTATCAGAGCCCTTTGGGTTGAGCTTATACATAAATAGCCATCAACTAAATCACATCTCTAAGTCTTTGTAGTGGATAGCCCGATCCAAGGAATAATTAAGATAGTACTAGAAAAGTAGTAAGATAAATACATGATAACATGTTAGGTATAGGGATAAGTGGAGTTTAACTCGATGTTTATTTTGTAGCAATGGCTAGCGGGTTCGACGTTCTAGCTTCCCTGTTCGGGATGAAGAGTTAAGTAGGATTGACGGAGAGCAGCATGAAGTACCAGCACCTCAAGGATCGCCTGCGCCACCCCCGCCACCGTTGGCTGATTATGGTACGGTCATGCAAGGGATTGTACAAGCAATACAGACTCAAGCGCAAACACAAGCAGCTCTTCAAACTCAGCTTCAGGCTCAGGTTCCAGCACCAGCTCAGCAGGACCGTGGTTTAGGAGGTGTATCAGTCATGGAGAGGTTCAAGAGAATGGCTCCACCCTCTTTTAAGGGGGAGAGTGAGCCGTTAGTTGCAGAAAGTTGGCTCAAGGAAATCGAAAAGATATTCAGAGCCATCAGGTGTGCAGAAGATGACAAGATCAGTCTGGCGGCATACATGCTTCAAGAGCGAGCGGATGTGTGGTGGTCTTCCGTTCTTCGCACGCGGTTTGAGGGAGTGGAGTTAGAAGTTACTTGGGAAGATTTCGTAAGGATGTTTCAGGCCAAGTATGTTCCTGAGCATATATAGGACAAAATGGAGCAGAAATTCTTAGCATTGACTCAGGGATCGATGACAGTTTTGGAGTATGAGGCTAGATTTGCAGAGTTGTCTAGATATGTACCACACATAGTTGCCGATGAGAGGCGCAAGGCAAGGAAGTTTGTAATGGGGCTTAGACCGTCATTGAGAGCCAGACTGGCGGCGTTTGACCTTAGAACTATGGGTGTGGCTCTTAGCGCGGCGTGCAGACAAGAGAGTGAAATGGAGTTGTACTTGGCAGAGAAGAAAGCCCGATTAGAAATGTTACCAGAACCATTTCAACGGCAAAAGAGGAAGATGAAGAAGCTCATGAAAGGACAGCAACCAACTATGGTACCAATAGAATCAACCTTTCAGTTAGTAGTTTCGGCCGGCAACGAGAAGCCCGTATGTGTGCATTGTGGCAAGCCCACGGCAGAGACGTATGTTGGACGAGGTCGGGAACATGTCTCAAGTGTGGTAGCAAGAATCATCGGAGTAAAGACTGTCCGAATCAGAAGAAGAGGTTTATTCCCTGAGATGTTCTAGTAGTAAGGAAGCCACCGGTAGGAATTTAGGCACCGGTCTAAGTGGACTAGAAGCGGCAACGATATGTCATCAAGGGTACGTGATCTGATCTTAGGGGACGAAGATCTCTTTTAAGGGGGAGGGTGTGTAAGGCCCCGAATTTTCTTTGTCCCACTTGTATTTTATGTATATGATGTTTGCTCGTTCTTGCATAAATGGCGACATGAAATTGTGCATATATAATTATAAATTTCGCATGTGTATATGCGGGGATGTATATTATTATTATGATACAAGTAATTGGCAATTTTGTATAAGGTATCTATTTAAATATTATACATGTACAATCTAAATATTGAAGAATATCATATACTACCTATTTCATGGATATTGTGTGAGAGTGTATGAAGTGCATATGTGTATGTACATATGTATGTTATCTTATATGTGTGATAATTGTACACCTAATTCTACATACATAACACCTTGGTATATATACTTATGTACGCATGTGTGTTTTTGGTTGTAAACGTTGTTCATTTGCATGGTGTAGTTAATGTGTACATTGTACTTCGTACATTGCATGTACATATGGAGTTCAAGTATGGTAGGTGTATTTAGTAATGTGTATCGTAATTCTATATTCCTCACGAATAACATGCATGTATTCTTAGGAAATTTTGGGTGAGAATAGGCAATTAGCTAAATTGTGCATATTGTGTATATTAGAATTCCACGCATATAGTATTTTAGTAATGTTGTGCAAGTTTAATCTAGTTACCGGTGTGCATGTTGTATCTATCTATTACATGCATAATGTACCTATGTATGTATGGGTATGATTAGTTGTAAAAAATTGGATGTTTGCATGGTATATAGCAGTGTATACGTTATACTACATAGGCTTCATGTACATATATGTATGGATTAAGCATGGTTCTGCATGATTTTAATTCTGGCGGAAGGGCCAATTGGCGTCAACATGGGTGGACGCCCATGAGGTGTCAGCATCCATATCGATGGACGCCCAGCCTTAAGTAGCCGTCCATATAGGTGGACATTTACTTCTCTGCATGCGTTGCAGACCCCGAAATCCTGGAAGAAGGAAGCTCAGCCATTGGGGAGCTGTCCCCAACAGCTCTGAGCCTTCCCATCACCTCTGCGGGAAAGGAGAGACCCCTGTCCTTTAAACCAGCTCTCCTACACCAGAGAAAGAGCTCTCTTTAGGCTCTTTGCAAAGAGGAGAGAAAACCTAGCAAGCTGTGAGGAAGTTTGGACTTTGCATGCCTTGATCTGACGATTTGGAGCTTCATCCGGTGTTCTATTGCAACTGGAGGCTAGAGGGGACCAAGGAGAAGGCTTCCCCACCACTGGTTTAGCATTTGCATCGACCAAGAACCCGGAGGAGTGGTGTTTGGGAGGCTTCTTGGGACTGCCCAAGGAGAGCTTCAACAGCAACATAGATCCCTTGGAGGTTTTTAGAAAGGCAAGTAACCTATAGATCTCAATCCTATACATGTGCCCTAGGTCCCAGCATTTTTCTAGATTTTTCCTCACGTCCTGGATTCCCCCATTCTGTGTATATGGAGCTCGGGTCTGTGTTTTGCACAGACCTGAACTTGACGGCATGATCCATGGCCGTCAAGATCTTAGATTAGCGGCCAACGATATTGCCGTTAAAGCGCCATTAACGTCCAAACGATGTCCTTAAGTTCTTCAGGGAAGAACAGTGAGTGGTTCTCCCTTCTATATGATTAATTTTCGAAGTGTTTTCGAATGAGGATATAATGTAGTCATATATGTTATGTAAAATAGACCATGGGATGCATGTGATATTTTTGTGCTTTTTGGTGAATGGCTGGATTGTTAAACTTATTGAAATACATGTTGGAAAATGGATTTTTGCATGTTCTCCCATAGTTACATGATCCCTGAAGAATGGGATACCCTAAGTTTTTCTAAACCATGTATCTACGAATCAGTCCTGGCCCTAAATTTTGAGAATTTCTCCATGACTGTGGATTACTGTAATTTCTATTTTGGAAATAGAAGATATGCATAGGATTGTAAAATTTACAGTAATTGAGTGTGGTGCAATAAATCCGGGGAAAATTCTTGTGATGATGAGTATGTTAGGTTCAGGGACGTGAACTATCAAATTGGATATTCATGTTATGTTCCGTGTTAAATCGAATTATGAACGGCATGAGATTGCATCTTTTAATTCCTGTAAATGTAATATGATTCAGAAAAATATGAAAATTTGCATGTGTGATTATAAACCTGAAATTGTCCATGGTTAAAATCTCATGTTATTTTGATAACAGTAAGTATTGTTATGGATTTTCAATGAGAAAAATAAAGGGACTATGTGAGCATGTTAATTGTGATTCGATGTGATTCGATAAATTTCACTATGATTAAATATGTATTATGTTTATTGGCAGTTGCCATAGTAAGGTTAAAATCAGTAAATGAAAGCTTATGTGTGTATGAATTATGTAGAAGGGTGTGCAAGCATGAGAAGTGTGAGAACAAGTGATATATGGTAAAATGTTAAATGTGACAAGAGAAACAATGGTGCCCATAAGACACTGCCACCTTAGATGCTTGGAGCTGTACTGTAGTAGTGCCCCTACGGGAAAGCTCAATATGATATGTGATACCTAGAGAAGGGTCTTGATAAAGTGTTATACCATGGCAAAGGGTCTTGTGAAATCCTGGAGGTGGACAAGTTCCACTAGTAATGGTGGGAAGGGCTTTCCCCGGTTTCTGCAGGAACTAAGACTTATCACTGTGCCGGTGATTAAGTACGTGAATGTGAATGTGTGTGTTATGTGATCGTCTAATGGTGGTTGGGGTTGTGTCTTGGCATTATGTGAAAATGAGCATAAGTGTGATGTGAAAAGTGATATGTGTTCATAGCACAAGGTATGTGCGAGATATGTGTAAATGTGGCACATGTTATGTGCAAAAGTGAAATGATAAGAAGTATGTGAATGTGAAAGAGGAAATAATGGGAATGTGTATAAGTATGTGTGATAGAACAAAAGTGAGTATGTGTGAAAGCCAAGGTTAAAACTATGGTTGTATGTAACGAGAGAATAGTATAAGTGTAAATGGAAATAGTGTTAATTGATATTTTGTTATTGATGTGTATAAACGTGTGTTATTATCCTCATGAATTAGATTATTCCTCGTGTGTATGTGTTGATGTATTAATTGTCAAATGCTAAAAGTGATGTTACTATTAGTACCAAAATGTAAGTATATGCTTTCATATTCATGGAATTTGAATTATTGGATGTACATGTGTTTAGTACTATGTTGTGTAGTTAAAAGTGATCCCTATGGAAGTAGGAATATCAATGTGATAGAATTTGTATAAAATCAGCAAGCTAAATGTGAAGTAAATCGTTATGATTGCATGCGAAGTGAGTTAGAAATCATGCTAGGAGTGCTACCTATCTGTATATGTTACAATGGTTAGTTGTGCAAACCTTACAATGACTTGGGTAAAGTATAAAAATGTGTGAGGTATATATTTTACTCGTGTTAATGACACCATGATGTTAGTGATTGTTAGATTTTAGTTTTACATGTGTTAGGATAATTGTTTAATGAAATTCCCTGTGCAATTGTTTAGGTTAGAGCGTGATCATGTGTGATGTTGACTGCTGAAAT
Source organism: Colocasia esculenta (assembly GCA_014218235.1). Taxonomy (NCBI): domain Eukaryota; kingdom Viridiplantae; phylum Streptophyta; class Magnoliopsida; order Alismatales; family Araceae; genus Colocasia; species Colocasia esculenta. The sequence goes on from JACBKR010000471.1 coordinate 38,801, forward strand.
TTTATTGTGTTAATTGATAAAAAGCATGTATGTATTGAATCTTAAGTTACTTGCTGAGTCTATTGTGTAGACTCACTCTTGCAAACATTTCAGGAAATTAGCGATGGAGGAGCTAGCAAGACTTGAAGTGGAGTTGGACTAAGTGATTGAAGATTTGTAATTTATCTTTCATAGTATGTAATGCTACAATTGAAATTTGAATTTTGATCAAATGTACTGGAGTCGGCTATGTATTTGGGAATTATTACGCTTATGTTATCTCTTGTTGAACTATACAGACTGTGGTAGGATTGAAAAGTTGATGGAATAAGATTCATTAAATTCCGTTGCATTATTGAAATCTATTTGTGTATATCTCAGCTCACTTGTTACTTGTTGGGGTATTCTCCCCTGTAGCGGCTTGCTCTCATCCGATGTGGGTTGGTATAACCGTACGGGTGGAAGTTGGTCGTTGCATCCACCTTTGGCATGTCGATAGATAGGGATCAGATTCCATAATCTGGTTCTGGAAGGACAGTGGATGTCGACATCCACTCTCTGCTGTCGACATACACTTGTCTATAGTGAGTAACCAGATCCATTCTTTGTCTGACCCAAGGTGACACATTAAAGTATTAACCAAACAAGTTATTTCTCTCATTTTCTTGGATTCTAATTACTTTATCACTAAGAGGGATCATTCAATTGCCATCTATATTCCACTTGGATTATCTTGAACACCCCAAGTATAATTGATTCCTACATGGCTACAACCTTCTGAAATTATTGGCATTGGTTCATAAACTTTGTTACATATGAGATTCTGAGACTTGTGTACCACACTTGAATAGTTGACAGAAATGATTTGTGATGACAATTTTTGGGTCTTTGGACTCAATTGAGATATATGTCTGTGCAAGTGGGGCTAGTCCAGTCCCGGGAGGAGCACCCGAATTCGTTTAGTGGTCGTACGGAACGATAAAGGATCTTTGGATGTTTGGCATTGCATCATACTTGCTTGATTGGTCATCATTTATTTTGTCATGAGTTGGATATATATTTGAACCAGAATGTGATTGTTATCCCGAATTCTTTTCTATGCAAATTTAACTCAGTACTCTTATTCTACAATTGTTACCTAATTGACATGGTTATCCAATCATTATTGATGTTCAACAGTGCTATTAATTAAATTTTGCCCTATTCTTTAATTATCTTAGTCCGTTTGATTAGAAGAGTGAATCATACTGGGCTTGTTAGCTCATTAAATCTTACTTCTTCAGTGAACATGATGAGCATATTCTTAAGGGGGTGTGCTGAGCGGGTCAACCAGTCGATGGAGTTCCTTAGATTACCTCTTGGTATTGTAGTTAGAATGGAAATGTTAATTTATTTCTTTTTCTTACTCCTCTTGTGGACTGTTACGAGGAGTACTATGTAATAAAAGCTTCCGCAATAATGACGACAGATGTATAACAATATAAGCTCTATTTCTTAATGTCTGTTTTTCTGTCATTTCCGATAAATAGATATTTATTAGGACGTGACATGGACAAGGACAAAGATTCAGCCAGGAGCTTCCTAACAATACCCTCCATCTCAGACCTGGAGATGGATTCAGATTGAGTGGGGGTGTGGTTTGGACATAGGGTGGATAGACAGAGGGAGGAGTAGGAATGGGAGTTGGTGCAGGAATGGTGGGAGGAAGAGGGGAGATGGGAACCCAGGATGGGGTGACAGGCCTAGGAGTGGGCCTGGATGAAGAGGCATTGAATGGAGAAGGTGAGGAAGGTAAAGCCGTCGCCCAAACGGTATGCTTGGAAAGCATAGAAATGATGTCCTCGAGCGAATAGCGGGACAGGAGTTTGGAGAATTCGGGGTCATCTTGGGATTCTTGGGCATATGTGGGATTGACCCTCAACTCACCTCCTCATTATCGGCTTGAGAGAGGATTGAACTGACTCTTCAGGCAGAATGTTAGAGTTAACCATTCTGACAAATTCGTCATTGATATTATCATCATATTCAAAAGCCAGATTATTAGACATGTGACAGAGTTCAACCAAGAGTCCATTAGCACACAACCTACTGATTTTAAAATAATTAGGCCGATTAACTACACTTGTAACACCCCATACAAGAATATGTTAAATGGACTAAATAAGCAAATTATCAACAACTCGGATTAGTCATTTTCAGAGCTCGAGCAAGAAAAGAACTCTGAAGTTAAGCATGCTCAGTTGGAAGTAGTCCCAGGATGGGTGACCTTCCTGGAAGTCTACCAACTAGCACAGTTGTTGGGCCAGTTTTCTGGTTGGGTCGTCACAAATGGTATCAGAGCCTTGCCCAGCCGGAAGTGCAGGAACTAAGTGCCACATAGGGCAAAGTGCTACGCTATGGGAGTCACCTCTTGAGGCCATAATAGCGCAAAGTGCTACATAGTGGGAGCCACCTCTTGAGCCTATAGGGGCCACCTCTAGAATCCTGCCCGCCTGGGGTTGATTGTGTGCTATATGTGAATAGCGACGAGGACCTCGCTTATATAAGAGGGGTAGATTGTAACACCCCATACAAGAATATGTTAAATGGACTAAATCAGCAAATACCAACAACTCGGACTAGTCATTCAGAGCTCGAGCAGGAAAAGAACTATGAAGTTAAGCGTGCTCAGTTGGGAGTAGTCCCAGGATGGGTGACCTTCTTGGGAAGTCTACCAACTAGCACGGTTGTGGGCCAGTTTGCTGGTTGGGTCGTCACAACACTGTTATTAGGAGAAACATGGATTTCTACACAAAAACATGTGGTCAAACAACATCCCAACTTCTTTTAAATGTAAAGTTGTGTGTTAACTTAACTTATGAAGGCCGATGATTCTCTCACCTCTCACTCAAAATCAGGTGAATAGGCAAACTAGCTGGGAGGGTAAAGGTCCTCCTGCCCCATACTGTGAGGGAATCCACGAAATTTAGGGACTTATGGAGTTCTCCTTGAAGCCAATCCGATTACCCGAGGGAATCCTCGAGTAAAAGATTGTAAATCAAGATGGGGTATCCTAAAATGTGTGGGGAGGCTAGAACAGATAAGAGAATAGACCGACCTCATGACTCAGAATCATTAGTGACCAAAGAGAAGGCAAACAAAAGCAAATAGAAAGAAAAACAGATCAAAAATAGCTTCTGTGAAGTAAACGGCAATACAAGCAACGTCAAGTTCTTCAGGAACAAGTAAACGGCATGATCGATGGACACTGACTAGATGTTGACGGCACAGAATGTGGATGCTAAGATGAAATAAACGGCATGAAATCTGGACGTTTGCCAGGGTAGACGTCAAGATCATTGGGCGTCTACCTGTATGCAGGCTGAGAACCGTAGTAGCAGCAGTTGTCCCACGTGATCGCCAAAGGAGAGCTATGGACGTTCCGTTCTGCTCCCGAATGGACTCCGGAGGTCCCCGAACATTGGGTGGCTCCCTCGTGAGGCGTTGGCGTTTTCTGGTTGACCTTTGCTCTTGCTCATTGACACCCATTTGACCCAAGTTGACCAGGGAAAACAAAGAAACCAGAAAAGAAAGTGAACGGGAGGTGATCACCAGGGCCTTACCTGTGCCCAAGGAAGTGTTCTGATCGCGTTGGTGACGTAGCCTCACGTAGCGGTTGATGGCGGAACTCTGACTTTCCCCTCTTCGGCCGACCAAAGAGAAGAAGCTCCACGATCTTGTTTGAGGTGTTCCTACAACAAGAAGACTCTATTAGACTTTAGGGAAGTGTAGTAAAACACCCAAAAGTAAGTGAAACCACCCAAAGGTGAGCCCCGTACTAGTTGCAGGCTTGAGAAGAGGGGTGGCCAAGTGTTATGACCACCTTCTTCCCTCCGTTTTTGGTTTGGAAAACCCTTTTAGGTGTGTAGGAATGTGCACTATGTGCCTAGTGTGTGTGTGTGTGTAGTGAATAGCATGCAAGACTAAGGAAGAAGAAGGGAAAGAGAAGAAGAAGAGGGAGATGATCCCTATTTGCAGGCGTGGGTGACTACTTTGTGGGCTCCTCCAGCTCGTGGTGAAACCTCCTAGATGCTCCAAGGTTGAGAGGAAGAGAGGAAGCAAGAGTGGAAGCTCTCAAGGGCTCGAAGTAGATTTTCTCTCTCTTCTCTCAAGGCATCAAGGCTCTAGCTCGTCCAGCATCTCCCCCCTCCATAGAAGACTAAGGACCTTAATATATAGGCAGTGGGGGTGGAGCTAGGGAGCATAAGATGCTCAAGTGTGAGAAAACACAATTGAACATGTGGCAATCGATTAGAAAGTCTAGACATAGGAGGGGGCCAAGTAGGACTTTTACTGGGTCAAGGGGTGCCAGGTGGCCCATTTGCCCGTTGGGAAATGGCCCCATGCGTTGCATGGGCGAGGAAGGGAGCAAGTGGGCGATATTCTCGGGCAGTTGCGCATACCAAGTAAAGGTTGATGTCAAGAGATGCTGCCGCCAACCCCATGCAGATGTCAACCTATGTGGACGTCAACATTTGACGTCAACCTGGAGTCAGCGGAAATCGATGTTGATGTTAACATGGGATCCGAGGCAAGTCAACAAGCAGTCCAAACAAGTCTTAATGGGCCCATGAACCACGCATGGATGGGCCAAATCTCGAGTCTCCAATAAGTAGTGACGCCATATCTTTAAGGCGAAGACTACCGCCACCAGCTCCAGATCATGTACAGGATAATATCTTCATGTTTCTTCAACTATCTAGAAGCATAGCATATCACATTTCCATTTTGCATCAACACACAGCCAAGGCCAATTTTGATGCATCAATATACACCTCGAAACTTCCACCAGCTACAAGTAGTGTCAGCACAGGTGCCGAAGTTAGATGTTCTTTCATGAACAAGAAACTATCTTCACATTCGGCCATCCATATGAATGGGATTCTCCTTCTGGCTAAGTCTGGTCAGTGGTACAACTATCTATGAAAAGTCTTTAATGAATCATCAATAGTATCCAGCCAGACCCAGAAAGCTTCTAATTTTCGACACAGTTGTCGGCCTTCCCTAACTCTTCACTGCCTCTACCTTAGATGGATCTATAGAGATACCTTCCTTGGATATGATATGACCAAGGAAAGACACTTCTTCCATCCAGAAGCACATTTGCTCATTTTGCATAAAGTTAATTTTCTCTAAGCACTTATAGAGCAATCTTCAAATGCTCTCATGCTCTTCTTTTGATTTGGAGTAAATGAGAATGTCATCAATAAATACCAACTATGAACTGGTCTAAGTACGGCCTGTATACATTGTTCATGAGTTGCATAAAGGCCGTTGGAGCATTTGTCAAGCCGAACAGCATGACCACAAACTCATATTGTCCATATCTACTTCTAAATGCAGACTTGTGGATATCCTTTTTCTTGATTCTTAGCTAATGATAACCTGATCTTAAGTCGATCTTAGAGAAATACTATGCACCAAAGATCTAATCAAATAGCTTATCGATGCATGGTAGTGGATATTTATTCTTGATGGTTAACTGGTTCATGACGGTAATCAATGCAAAGCCTCATTGATCTGTTCTTCTTCCTGACGAACAATACCAGCGCACCCCAAAGGATGTGGTGACCCTAATGAAACCTTGATCCAACAACTCTTGATTTGCCTTTTAATTCCAACAATTCAATAGGAGACATATAATATGGAGCTTTGGTATGGAGCTGCCCTAGGGAGTAACTCGATTGTGAAGTTTACCTCCCGTTCGGATGGTATCCTAGTAAGTCTTTAGGGAAGACATCAAGGTAATCTCTGGATATGGTTATTTCTTCTAGAATGGGTTTCTTCTTTTCAGTTTCCATAATCGAGACTAGGAAAGCATCACAACCTTGGTTGATCAACTTGGAAGCTTTAGGGATGAAATAAGGACAGGGTGTGTGTGGTAACGGGTGCCAAGAAAAGAGAGTTTTTGAAGGTGTTTGTCTTTTAAAGGTGACCCTCCTATGACGACAATTGACCTCGGCATCATACTCAATCAACCAATCCACACCCAATATAGCATCATACCCCTTCATATCTAAGCAATGAGATTGGCAAGGAGATTCTACCCTTCAATCATGGTTTACCTCTAGGTAGGTAGTGTGTAAGTTCAATTCAGGACCAAGGGGAGAAGCTACAGTGACTATATTTCATGGGGACTGGTTTGACAGACAGAGTTATAGCAAATGAAGTTGAAACAAATGAATATGCAGCTCCAGTGTCAATAAGAACAAAAATAGGTTGATTGTGGATAAGGATGGTACCTTCCACCATACCTCCTTCCTTAGGTAGATCAGCTTCCATCACTACATTAAGGCGTCCCTAACACCGGGGTACATTATGGGCTCTCCCAGGCTAGTCCTTTAGCATACGGACGTCATGTATGCAGTGGTCACCCCACCACATCTCAAACAGGCTCCCAACTTTTTCCAGCACTCTTCAGCTCGATGTCGGGCTTGTCACAAAACCATAGTTCTCATCTAACACTCTTCCTTCCACTTTGACCTTCTTGTATATGTCATAGTCTTTGCCAGTATTTGGCCTTTTGTTATTGTTGTTGCTGTTGCGGAAAGTGCCATCTGTATTGGCCGTACCTCTCTTAAGAAAGACCGGCTTCACAATCTCTTTCCCTTTCATGCCTTCTACCTTGGCCATGGTGTCTTCTACCAATTGTGCTCTCTGGACCCTCTCTGCATAAGTACGGATGTCATGCTCTGCCAATTTAGCAGCGGAATAAATCGGGAGGGCCATGAACAACGGTGTATAGTAACGACAATTACACGTACAGTCGCAAATATCAAAGCAAACTAATTAACAATAATTTCAATAAACTACTTATTTTATTGATAAATCACCTAAACTATTACAACCACTAATTCTGAGCCAAAACAAAAGACTCAATAAACATCACATTGGAAAGGATAATTAAACAAATATCTAACTAAACTCTAAGGTACTAAGGACACTCCATCGCTATGACTCCTGGTCGTCATCACTCTAGTCTATTCTCATAGGTGGTGCGTAGGGTCATCATCTAACTTACCTGAAACACATACAACAATAGCACAGGGTGAGCGATAACGCTCAGTAGGACTTAATATCTCATGTAAACAGGCATGCTTTAAGTGATTAATGTCTTATCAGGCAAGATAACTAGAGAGAACTATCAAGTATAGTCGAGAGAAAGATAGCACACAGTAGCAAGAGAATGATAGCACTTTCAAAAGAAAATTGCAAAACTAGCATGATAAAGGATTGGCCATATAGTGAAAGAATATGTAACGTCTGCACAAAGGTGCAATAGCACTTCCCTGGTCGAGCATCATGTCAACCCAGAGATATAGTAAAAATGATTGATTGATTGTCATAGATTAATATTGTATTGTTAATAAATGGCGTTGGGCATGCCGTACACACCCTAATCACGTACCCTTGCAAGGAAATGGAACTCTTCAGGTGCTCTCCCCAGGACCAGACCGGGCCCAATTGCTTTGGCATATAGTACTGTTTTTATTATTTTTGGCAATCAATTGTATGGCCAAATAGAGTACCAAGAAAGAGATGAGAGTAATGGACGAATATATGAGAGTATAGAGTGAAAGTGAACAGATGAGAGTAACGAGATAGTAGATGAGATAGGACATAATCAAAAAACAACATTAAACCCGATAGTAACAGTTGCACAGCCCAGGTCGGGTACCGGCAATCTGGTAGAAGTCACATCTGCCCACTAGTCGTGCTATGAACACAGACTAAATGGTCCTGCGTGAACACAAGTAAGAAGGAAACACTAAGGCTGTTTGGACCGTACTGATCCCTAAGGGTGTAATGGGTTTTAAAGGTACAACCAGCTCGTCGGCTAAGGACGTGCGCCAAAGCCAAGAAGACTTATAGAGGCCTTGACAAGGATTCCCTGGTCTAGTCAGGAGTCTTTCCCGTGGCGAGGTGGTCCATGCCAAGAAAGTGTGTAGAAAAACTAGGGTCCGTCGTGCCTCGAGTGCTTGAAGGCCGAGGGAAGCGGTAACGGTATATTAAATGCGCGAGTAAAATGAGACAAGTGTAATTATTTAAATAGAGAATTTAGTAATTTATTTCACTAAATTACCATATACATTATTGCGTAATTTATAGGGTTTCACGGCAAACATGATTGTTAAGTGTGTGCAGTGTAAGGAATCAGAGAGCATAATGGATTGTGCACATAGTTTTTAAATTAATTAGATTTATATAATTATGCCCATTAATAATTATTCAGATCGATTTATTCAAGACAGTGTTTAATTGAGGCTAAACAATGACTAATTAGAAATTAAAGCAGGGGTATAGTAAAACTAGTTTCTAGCAGAAATTTAAAGAACGCGACGAGGGTGCCCGTCGCGATTCAAGTCGCGATGGGGCGGCCTGGCGCGACAGTCGAACCGGCAACCTGGCCCGGTTCGGGGGTGAGAACGCGACAGCGCGGGTCGTCGCGTTCATATCGCGATGGTCCGGCTGACCGCGACCCTTCTGAGGTCACGACGGGTCGGGCCGTCGTGACTTCAGAGGTGCGGCCCGACCCAGAAAAGGGTTTTTTCCCTTTTTTTGGAGTTTGGTCCTTCCCTCCTATCATGACCTGAGCTCTTCTAAAATCCATATAAAATGCACTGATCCAAAAATCATGAACCACTTTTAAACAAAAGTAGACACATAGATCTACCAAGACCTGAGTAATTAGATAACGGACAAGGTTTGTGCATGCTTTAACAAGGTTACTTTCGATGACCTAATCATGCATAGTTTATGAAAATGATTTAATTCGCAACGAATACACAATAGAAATTGTGGCAAATAGGGGCGTTTGAAAGCTATATCAATAGTATTTACGAGAGTAATTTCACAGCATGAGATTGAGTACAAGCATGGATTGAACACAATCTTTAGGGTTCAGGTACAGGATAGTGACAGGATTTAAACATTTAATTCGCCCTCTTGGATGAACAAAAAAGAGCGAAACCAGAGGGCTTTCAAAGAGGATCATGTGGGCTACCTAGGGAAAAATTTACACGATTTGTGCTTGAGAGATTGGCTACCTTTTTTGCACTGTGATGGAAACCTAGGGTTTTGGACGAAGAAGATAACGAAAATCCCTTGCTCCAAGCTTCTACTCTCCTTGCTTTTCGTCCTCAGCACCTCTCCTCGTCTTCCAAAGCTCCAATAGTCTTCTAGGGTTACTATGGCCAAAATTGGGGTTGTATTGGGTTGCTATAGAGTCCTTCTTTCTTAAAACTCCTCTTTCCCTTCAAACTCTTATTTTTATATTTATCACCCAATTTCTTGCCTTTATCTACCTAATAGGCTTGGGGAGAAGTCTAATTTTGTGGGCAAAGGGTTAGAATAGGATTATGACTCTTTTTAGGATATTTATAACCCTTTTTAGTATTTATCTTACCCTTATTTAATTTATTTATTATTAACTCCGATTTTCACATTTATCTCTCCCTTTTCTAGCATTTATCCTCTAATTGGCTTTGGGGGAGATCTAGTTTCATGGCTAATGGGTTAGATAGTATGAGGACTCCTTTCTAGGATAGTATGGGTTATTTAATGATTTTCCTAACCCTTTTCCATTTATTATTAATTTAGTGCAAATTTAACTTAATTAATTCCCATCTCAAGATGGGCTCTTCTCATTTGGGCCTATCAATCCATGTTTGGCCCTTAGGATAACCCATTACTAATTTAACTTAACGGGTTTTAGTTTAATTCTTATTTATTCACCATTTATTCTAATTTAAATCTATTTATCACACTTTTCAATTAATTTCTTATTTTAATTCAATTTACCATTATTTATACCAGTATTTCTAACCTTCATCATTTGGGCTCTTACTCTCGGCCCAATAACTTATGTGAGCTTAATTGTATAACCCCATGCTCTTAATGGATTTAATTATCTTTTATTAAAGAATTTATTCATGGGCCAAGATTGCCTATTGGTTCCAATTATCATGATGGCTATCACCCCTATTATTTAAAGTCTACCCCATGTTAATTTTGATTTTTATTTACTTTGGCTCATATAATAATGATTTTCCGACTTATCCTTAATTACGCTAATAGTCATATAATTTCTTAACTAGTCTAAATGATTTTTCTATACTCAAATTTCTTGATGGGTCATAGAGAATATAATTGAAGTATAACTACTATTTTTATGACATTTTATATGGGTTTTTACGCATGTGATAATGTTGCGTGCCTTCTTAATTAGTTTAAATTTATTAATTGATAAATTTCAATTTATCTATAATTTTTAAATTACTGGATTTTTCAAGGTACTACCGATGTTGTATGGTCAAGATTTTCAATAAACATGGGCCTAAGTCCATCCATCAACCGGTTGACCTTCAACTGTTCAGACCCACTAGATGTGGGGCGTACACAAGCCAAACGAGCAAACTGAGCCTCATACTCAGCCACTGACATTCCTCGTTACTTTAATGTGGCAAACTCCGCAACTTTCCCTTCTCCTTGACCCTTTTAGAGAGTATTTTTCTTGAAAATATCTCTAAGAACCCTTCAACATTCTAGTTTGGCAACATTAGTCAGGTGGCTGATGTGGCTTTCACCATACTCTGGCATCCCTACTCAGCTGAAAGGTATCTAGTAATACCTTCTCCCTGTCAGAGCATTGTATTACTTGAAAGTCCTTTCCATTTCCTCTAGCCATTTTTCGGCCTCATTTGGGTCAGGATATCCAAAGAAGCGAGGGTTTCAGACTGCAAAATTGTGGTGCAGGTCTCCTTCTCCATTTCGGGCTCCCAGCTTGAGCTCCTATTTGATTTGCAGCTTACACTATATTCTGCAATGACTGGGTAAGTCCTGCCATAGTTTCCTGCATTACTTGCCACTGACTGCGGCAATTGCTAAGGAATAATGCAGTTCCTAAGAAAAGGATATCAACTAGTTAATGTCATTAGTTATATCATAAAGATTGATGGGTATTGGTGCTTAGTTCATAAAAACTATTATATTCCTGGTCTCTACCCATCCTCACCAGGTGCTAATGTAACATCCTTGACATAAATACTTGGGTATCACTTAAACCTAAGACTTAAAAATCCTATTGGGTTCTTAGGCCTGATACCACTACAACTGTCACGTCCTGAGAACGTATGCAACGGACATATTATTGAGGGATTAAAAGTTGATATTTCGAGACGTGAACAGTCAGCAAAGAAGCCTCTAGCTAGTGAGCTTTAGATATGTATCCAAACAACATAACAGGGCCCATATAGTAAACACAACTAAAGTAATATTCCAACGCTTATTAATGTTAAACCCAACATTTTCAACTTCAACTCATAATAACTCAAGAAAAGGAAAATTACATAAGTCTACAATTCCTTACATCCTACTACATTGAGCTACTCTCAAAATAAACCAACTACAAATACTAAGGATGAGATGCACTCGTCACTTAGATGCATTCCCGTCTGAAGCTTGGTCATCCTCTTCCTGGTTTATATCACCTAAATTGTTAAGAATAGGTATGAGCAAACTAGCCCAATAGGATTTACACCTCAACTTGCGGACAGTAATATAAGTGATCAACAGTTTAAGAACCAGGCAACACGATAATTCAGAATATGCATGAACAATAAATCAACACAACACGACATGAGAGTAAGATAGATTGAACAAGATCTGGCATAATGTAACAAGAAAGGACCAGCAGTAAGCAGTATGTACAAGCACACAGAATTTCAGTTGTTTGAAAGAATGCAGGATGGCCATATCATGCAAGCAAGCAAGCATGCACGGCAAGAACTTTTAACATATAACAGTAATCAGGCACGATGCCACAGTGCACACTAAGGATCTATGCCACCTTGAAATGCACACTATGAGCACGTGTATGTGGTTTTTGCATCTAACATTCAACATACAAGTACTCACAGCGCAGATGCAACGCCAGTAATTATTATACCTCATGGTTAACAGTATATTTTCAACTCTGTGTGTTGGGGCTAGACTGGAGCCCTTGGACACTCGCCATGCCCGATCAGCATCTCACTATTTTCAAATGTAGATATCCATAGTCAATCATGGCCAATAACAAGAGTTTCAAGAAGTATACATTAAATATCATGTCATGATGATTTTAAGAAAGACAATCATGTGAACATGATTCATCATGACAATAGTCGAGAGACTCACTCCGAATAGCACATGGCTGATCATTATTTCTTTTAGTTCCATAAAATTAAACGATTTTTGACCACAAACGAATAGGATGTGTATAGGATAAAGAGTCAAAGAGCTCCAAGGAACTTCAGGATATAATCAGTTAAGTTTCTATTGTGAAAAGCCCACAGAATATAGAGAAAATCTAACTACGTTCGTAAGAAAACGGAATACACACAATACTTGGAAAATCATAACCAATCAGGAGAGTCAGGACCTAGTCAGAATCATGGTAAGATAGCAAGTAGACTTACGTTGAACCTAGCATGTATTCTCACAGCTTTTATCGAAGCATTACAACTTTGCATTAAAACATCAGAACGAAGAGATCAGTCAAGGATAGTATGATCAGTAACTCTCATATAACGTTAGAATCATATTCATGTAAATAATGTTCTTAACATGCGGTTGATGGCTTTTCAGGTATAGACATAGACTGAACAATATGCTGGGAAGCTAAGAAAAACAACACAGACTCACCCTCTTGATCTATACCCTGAATCTAGGGTTTTTGGGAGGGAACTAGAAACAAAAGAGATTGTGGGAAACAATAGGTAAACAGATCTATAGCGTTCGTTTGACCCAGTTACATGAGACACAAGAAATCAAAGGTTCAGAGTACACATGAAATCCAGATGCAACCTGATACTCTCTACATGAATGGTAAAATCAAGAAATAGGGACACAAGAGACTGGACTTGAAGAACTTTTAGTTAGTATGCTCTACGTTAAGTTGGTGCCCGAGATTACCTATCTTTGATCATTCTTAGAAGGGTCTTCTGCAGGATGTAGCAGAACGGGGTTTGGGGAGAAAACTCCGGGTAGGGCGATCTCTTCCTCTTTCGGTGCTCTAGCTAATCTTCACACATCTCCAGCAAGTTTGTAACCTACCCCCAAAGGGTTCATGACGAGTATTTATAGGTTTAAAGTTGTTAGGAGTCCTATTGTAACTAGGGTAGTGGGTTGTCGTTTTAACTTGATCCCTTCCATGTTTGAAGGATTCCTATCCCAATTGGAGTAGGAAGTCTATAGGGAAATCCCCTCCTTTTGATGGGGTACGAATCTATGTCAATATGGAATTCTAACGATGGTGCAACTTCCAAGTTTGAAATTTCGTAACTCCTGGTAGGCGTCCTATCATGTTCCGATCTTCCATAAGGGTTATTTTCTTATCAGTTCATTCCTATGTTTTAGGAAGCAAATCCATATTTTGAGTTTAGACATGATTTATGACCCATGCTTTCCATGTTTATCTTAATTAACCACTTTTTATTATCGAGAATATAATTAACACGAATTTTATAATTTGGCAATGATCGTAACTTTATCATATACGAAGTCATACACAATTTGGTCGTAGTCTGCCGAGCTAATTTCGTCATATAGGAAGCCTAGCTACGTCATATACGAAGTTTGACTTCATCATATACCAAGTCATACACGATTTGCTCTTGATCAGTCGAAACTAACTTCGTCATATAAGAAATCCACTTCATTTGGTCGTGATCGGTCGAAGCTAACTTCATCATATCCGAAGTCTAGCTTCATCATATATGAAGTCCACTTCAGCCTACACGAAGTCCACTTCATTTTGGTCATGAACGGTCGAAGCTAACATCGTCATATCCGAAGTCCAACTTCATCATATATGAAGTCCACTTCATTTTTGTCGTGATCGGTTGAAGCTAACTTCATTAGATTCGAAGTCCAGCTTCATTTTGGTCATGATCAATCGAAGCTAACTTCATCATATCCGAAGTCCAGCTTCATCATATACGAAGTCCACTTCGACTGCGACGTTGTATCTGACCAGTAGGAGTTGGCAGTTGGAGTTGGTCTTAAACATCGATTGCAAACCATTAATCGATTGTCATTACATCAATTGCTAACCCTCAATCGATTGTCATTACATCGATTGCTAACCTTCAATTGATTTATCATTATATCGATTGAAGACCATCAATTGATTATTAAACATCGATTGCTAAACATCGAATTCTCCTCAAACATCGATCTCTAAACATCGATTTCCCCCCAAACATCGATTGCTCCTCAAACATCGATTGCTAAACATTGATTACTCCTTTAAACATCGATTGCCCCTTTAAGCATTGATTACTACTAACATCGATTGCTCCTTTGAACATAGATTACTACTAACATCGATTTCTCCTTTGAACATTGATTACCACTACATCGATTGCCCCTTTTAAACATCGATTGCTCCTCTGAACATTGATTACCACTAACATTGATTGTTCTTTTGAACATCGATTACCACTAACATCGATTGCTTCTTTAAACATCCTATTGAAATAGAGTTTTATACTATTTTCTGGTCAAGGCTTTCATGAGACCCTAGTTTATTCTTCAAATCTTATTACTGATTTTTGGGGTGTTGCAATATGAGATCACTCTTCACTAATTGAGGATGTGGAGTATACCTACTTTTTCCATAGGGTGATTCCTGAGAATATATAGTTGCATACTCTTTTATTGGCTCCGCAAAGGTTGGACAAAAGAAAGAAAGATCGAGAGACGTGCTTCTCAGATAAGAATCTTTATTGGTGTCTAGTAGTATGTTTATAAGCAGATTATGTGTGGCTCTTTATCTTTATCTTAATCCTTCCTTATCTTTGGGTGTAACCGTATTTCTATAAAAGTTTGCCAGCTTAATGCTCTTGCGATGGTATTCCCTCGGTAGTTATTGGTCACTCGAGTTTCTCTTGTTGTGGAGTTTTTCTTAAACTTGGAGATCCTTCCACGTGGACAACGATCTGAGATGTAATAGCACCTCTTGGTCTTTGTTTCTTAAGCTTTTGGCATGTGCACCTCAGGATATTTATTGGGTCGTCATCCACTGGGTCGGATATGTCTTATGAGTCTTTTGATATAAGATTTATTAGGTTGCAATCCCACCCCCTCCAAAGATACAATATATGATGGATTTTTTCCTGCCATATGTTTTTATCAGGGTATATAGATATATATGTAAACAACCCAATATTTATTTATATGAAAAAACAAAACATCTCGAATAGTCCTGCTGTATCATAACATATTTCACATGTTCATCAAATATAATATAGTACAGACATTCTTACCATACAAAACCCTAGAAGACGAATTATATTTAGTCTTTCAAAACAAGTAATGCTTAAATCCTCCTTTTTTTTCAATTTTACCTCCACTCCTAATATCCCAAGATAATATTGACAAAAGTAAACCGCCTTCAAAGACATTCATCTTATTCTCATTTTCCCTTCAAACTCCATCGATGAAAGGAAAGCTCATCCTTTTTCCCTCACAAGTATCAATTTCGCTGTCCATCTTCTATATTTTTTAAATTATCATGTTTTGTTCAGTTCACTATTAGTCCTATTGATTTTATCAATCATAAGCATGCGTAATCCGTATATAATTCAGATATTCTCTGAGAAAAGATGGACTTTTCTACCCAATCTTTCTATCCTACAGCAAAACTGTCCTTTTTTCCCCAACAATCCTTCGGATTTTTATTAAAATAATAAAACATATTTAAAAATTTAATTAAATAATCACTATTTAAAATAATTGTAGAAGTAGTCTTGGTGATGAGGGGCTTAAGAATGGTTCTACGGTTTAGGAATGGTTCTACATTGCCAACGTAGAATTAAATTTTTGCATTGGCAATGTAGAAACTAATTTATGTGTTCTCAATGCAGAAACCAATTTCTGCATTGGCAATGCAGAAATTAATTTTTGTGTTACCAACACAGATA